>VCMS01000227.1:0-90012 GCA_022539475.1 Gracilaria domingensis | reverse complement strand
CAGTTCGGCTTTCGTAAAGAGCGATGCAGTATCTATAGGGAGAAGACAGCGTCCGGTTGCATGCGCAACAAGACGCAACCGACTTTGTTTGTTACAGGCTCAGTGTCCAATAACTACGATATCCTGACGCGGAGGGCTAGGATGGCAGCCGTATTAATCGCTGACGGAGCTCGCAAATGCTTGCATATCCATCGTTTCAGGGTCTCGAATTGGAACCGTGCCTTCGAGTTGTGTTTAGAGAGTCCAATTCGGGCAATTTCTGCACGAAAGCATCGAAAGACGTGCAAGAGCCCAAGAACGACCGTAGCGCCGTCTGGGTGGAGGTGATTTAGCGCTGGATGATCTGATCAACTTCTCAAGTACGAAGACCTGTATCTTCCCGCACGCGAAAAACTGCCCCAAGGAATCCACAGTACCACTACTATCTGTCAATAGAAATAGCATCGTATCAGACGTAAGTTACTCCAGACCGTCGGAGGATATAAGATAGTCCGAACATGTCGTAAGCTAACAGACCGGCGAGCAGTAGATTAGTAACTCATGAGATAGATTCAGCGCGTACTGCCATTCAACGAGGCAGTATTATATCCAGCCTCTCTGAAGTCGCGGGTCGTTCTTCAATCCGAACAGTGACTGCGAATTTACCGATACAGTCCCATATGGGAATAAACGTGTTCTATCCGGCGGCATTTAGCTACTTCCCGCACGTCCCAAATCCGCCGCCGCTGTGTCCAGGTGCGAGAAATATCTTCGCACACTCCCGAATGAATCCAGACCACTCGTCCAGTCTCAGTAATGGATAGTGTCCGAACGTAACGGCGTTAAGACGGCGGTATTACATACACAAAAAAGGCAGATCCGGCCATCTTCGGCGAACACGAGCCGGCTCGCCCACCGGCCGATAAGGCTCAATTACACCCATTCTCCAGCTAAGAATATAAATCAAATCAAGAATATTTACATATACTTCTTTAATTGATCGGGTGTTCGCGACTGCATATACGCCTAAGTGCACCCGCCCACATATCTATGAGACGCGTCTGAGCAGCTCAAACCATTCCGTCGGAATTCGCAAAATCTCAGAAACAAACTACCTTTTGCAGATCCAATCTCTCCATGCGCGTCCCGATGTTCGTCGGCTGGGACACTCACCAGGTCCCGTAGCGCGAAAGAGACCCGGAGTTGGCCCCCTCCTTAATTCGTCGCTCCGAGGCGAACATGTGAGAATCGAGCGATTGGAGATGGAAGGGCAAAGTCCCACAATGGTTCCTTTGTGTAGGCATACCGGGCGGTCGGAAAAGTTAGCCACCTGAACATAGAAAGAGATATCCGGTCGAAGTTCCATTACACCGTTAGGAAGAAGAATGAGTTCTTCTCTATGAGCCGTACGGTGGTGTCCTTGAATAAATATCAGACCAGCGGCCTTGGTGGTTACCAGAACGTGAGATCCCGACATCGGAGGTATCGTAAGCGGGCGGGCAACGCGAATCTTATTTGACGGTGTCGTCCGGTCCGTAGTAGGAGAAGGGTTCTGAGGGTATCCGTGCGGAGTTGTACTTCGCCCAGATGCAGATTGAATAACCACGGGGTGTGAGTGCCGTAGCACGACGTCCGTTTCGGAGGTAGAATCGCCAAAACATATCTGTCGATAAACGAGGTACTGAGAAGGCAGCTGACCGCAAGGTTGCTGGCTACCAAGAACGGTACCCGTACGTGCAAAACTCCAAATTGTACCAGTAGAGGTACAACACCGAGAATGTCGATCCGATTACGGGAAGCATCCGTAATGTTCTTGACCTTTCGTGGTTGTAGAGCTTCTTCCAGTGCGGCGGGAGGTGCCGCTCATGGATGAGATTTGGGCCGGCGCCAGTATCTAGAACGCCCGTAAGTGGATACATTACCGATCGGGAAAAGCCGACGGAGAAATTAACTTTACAATGGACGCTGCTCATCAACATAACTGCCGTGGCCGACTCATACTCATCCAAAGCGTGTAAAAGCGACTGTTCGTACGGATCTGAGGCATGATCCGTACAGTCCAATTTGGTGAGACACTTCGGCTCTGGAGGACGGTGCGCCTCTACGAGTCCTCCGTCCTGTTTTCCTGCTTCACTGCTGCGTTCTCCTCGACAACCATGACCGTTTGGGGGGCAACAGAGCGTCCACAGGAGCATCGTGGACAGGCGTGGCCGAACGTACACCACTAGAAATGCGAGCGGAGCCGTCACGGTTGCAATACCCCTCCTCTCGACGGAGATGGTAGTTCTTCTCCCGTGCGGCAAGAAGAGCTTCTCGAACACTGGCGGGATCATCTTGCAATGATCCGGTCCCCTGGAAAGGCAGATCCGACACGGGCGATCGATCAGCCGTCTTTGAGAGTGCGCTGGCTGCGCAGCCGTTGAGGCGTAATGGCAGTCGCCGTGCGGTAAGAGTCCGACCGGGAATAATTCGAAGATGACGACGGCGTCGTCGGCACCGACGGAGTGGAGCTACGTGCCCCGAATGCCAGTACTGCTTCGCCATCGTCCGAGTCGGTGGAGAAAGTTTCCGTTTCGGTGCTGTGCAAGCTCAAGATCTTCCTTCCCTTTGAGCGGTTTGTTGCTACCTGAGTTCCAGACGGACGCAGCGTTGGCGTTTCAACCCGAACGTATTGACGTTTCGCCGAACTGGGCGTGTCACCATATATGACTCGGCGTACCTCGCGAGCGCATCGTAGCGAATAGTCGGATGCGTCGTGAGGTGGTTACGCACCTTCGCCCGTATGGAAGCAGTAACCCCTCCACAAAGAGGGACTTCACTCTCCTGTCGGAGAAGACATTGCCGCAGCAGAAGGCCTTCGTCCACAGTTTCTGAGAGTATTCCGTTTCGAACATCCCAGAAGACTGGCGGTAGAGAATGATATCGGCATAGGCGTCGGCAATGACTTCATCCGTAGCGTACGTAGTCAACAAAAAGTTGACAACCTCCGAGTACGTACGGAGCATCTCACCCCGTCGTACATCATCGGCACCCGTTTCTCCCGAAGCCTGGACTGGATCAAAGCATGAGCCGGTCCGGTCAGGTAGAATTGGAAGCCCCAAAGCGCTGCTCCCTCGGACAGTCCGTTGTGGTTGCAAGCAGTCTTGAACCGTTGCAGAAAGTTCAGGACTGATATAGAATCCGCCCCGGAGAAGAAATGTAGCTTCATCTAGACATTCAACTTCTTCTGGTAGCGCCCAATCTTTCGCGCTGCACTCACATTATGCCGGTGACTGCGGTTGTCTAACCGATACGTACGGTAGTCCACCACCTTGGTGAACAGTTCGTTCAGCGGTCTGATGCGCCTGGGCGCTGCCTTCTTCGAACGAGAACGATGCCGATCAGAGCGGCGTTTGCGATCAGAACGGTCTGAGTTCTCGTCACTGTCAGTTCTGGAAACGGCATCAGAACTATCCGAGCGGTCAGAATAAGTATCCGAATCAGAAGAGCGTCATTTCTGTCTACGACGATGTCGGTTCTTCCGAACGCGAGGGTGATCCGAAACGGAGGAATCATCAGCCCTACCGCCCTTCTTGCGGCGGCCTCTTCTCTCGTCTTCAGAAGAGTCGTATGAATCTCCGTCCAGGTCATCTCGATGAGGAACTACCGGGAGGACAGGAGCCATGGGGGCACTCTGCTGGCCCCCTTCTGGGTGCGGCTCATTGTTCCGCTCGGCAGGTAAGTAGCCAGCGGCTAAGTCCGGCCGGCCAAGTAGAGACTTAGAAAGGGGTGACAACGTTGCCGGTGCCGTGTAAACTGCCGGTCGGCCTTCCTGTTCACCTTCACCAAGTCCGATCGGTATCAACTGTTGTATAATTGCCTCGGCAGTCTCGCGGACTGTCGGGGTGGTTACTTCGGTCAAGAACTCTGGGAGGCGTTCATGAAGATAACGCCTAACCCGAACGGGAACACGAGCTTCAATTTCGTTCTTCAGCTTGTAATGCCCGTAAGGCTCAAGCTGTTTCTACAGTTCTGGAAGAGTCTTCGGCGTACGTTCCAAAGTGTTCTGTCCGGTCGGAGCAGAGAGTTGCGGAAGCCACTCTGCTCCGTCCAAACTCACTGGAGCTTCATTATTCCGGTTGGAAGAAGCGGCGGCGGCCCTGGAGAGCCTCGAGTACTTGCGCAAAAGTACCTCGGGTTCTGCAGGCGGAAGTCGGGGCCGGTGCAGTGCCACGGGCTCTTCGGCGGCCAACCGAAGCGGTATCCGAAGCGGTCTGCGGTAGAGGCTAGACGGACTGAGCCAATTCTATTTCGACATCAACCCTTACGGTCGGTTCCACATTTGCGTCACGTGCATTCATCACGAGATATCTTCTTCAGATCTGTTGGTACTCCGTACGGAAAACACGAATCCCACTTCTAAGTCGGGAGACCAATGTGAGATAGCGCCGTCAGGCGAAAGAGTCCTAGAGGCGCGATCCGAGTAAGTTCGTAAGCCGGGCGTGTAGTCCCGTGATCCGGTAGGGTATAAATGTAACGCGTGGAAATGAACTCCAGAACCGGGCGGTCGTAGGGAGACTGGGCGATTGGGAGCGTCAGGCGCGGTCGAGATACGCGCGTTGAGTCCGAACGGCTTGTAGACCTAGTAAATGTCCCGCACGGTAAATTATCGCAGGTCTGTTTTAGCGAACTAGTAGTTTGGAACGGTGGTGCTTACCTTTTACTAGTTGGGCGTACGGGAGGATTGGAGGTGCATAAGTAGCACTTCGACGCTGCAACTCACATCGTACAGTCCGATTCGGTAGCCTGCCCACGTGGCGACAATATCCAGAGGTAGAGCCGGTGCCATCTATCTACAACTATGCTACGTGTAGTTCCTATCGTGCAAATCCGCACGGCGTGCCATCTCCTCACACATGGGACACCTTCCATATCCAGCCAGCCTCTGGCGCAACCCTTCTTACCTGCCATACCGATCGGGTGAAAAATACCACAGCGCTGACTCCACTATACTACACTCATGGCCGATGAAGTTCTGAAGGAAGTTGGACCGCGAGCGGCGCGGAAGAAAGCGAAACTCAGCCCGAAGAATCGATCGTGTCCAGCACATAGTTTCCTGCCGTGCAACGGGCATATCTCGCCAGGCGAAGGTTTCCAATTCCGCTAAGCGGTCGCAGTAAGTAATTTCCCCGCGGGTGCGGTAATAGGTCACGTCAAAGTCCGTCCCCGCTGGGATTGGGAACTCGAAGGGCACCCGGCCTTGCCGTATGTAGGCCACCGACACGAAGTTCGCCTGAGCCTCTTCCCGGGATTGCCGGTTCTCTCGTGCAACCTGATGAACAGGGATCGCGATTAGCGTTCGCCAATCCCACGAAGTGGTCACCATCGCTGGGAGGTCCCCCGGAAGGGGGTTGCGCCCATTGGCTTACTCAGTAATGAGGCTTTCGTTGAACACCGCAGACGGGTGGAACCACGGCTCAAGCCGGAGACGCGTCTCATGTCGCCGGTTTGCCAGGTTGAGCCCTACAAGGGAGTTGAAAGATGACCAGACCACGTCCGGCGGAAGCCGACGACGAGCCCCGCAAGAGCGGCATGTTGCGCGGAGGACACAGCGGCGTTGTTCTATTCCCCCACAGACTCGTTGGAGCCCTCTTGTTAGAGTAGAACGGATCAGAATCCGGTGAACCCCCTTTGGGGGAGCGGCGGTTGGTTCGGAGGCTGGTTTGGTGGAACGGCACCGATAGTGAGGTCTAGTTTCGGTGTCGGAGTATATGTGACCGCAAAAGCGAAAGAGAGTTTGGTACTCTGAGGAGATGCAGCTACTGCAGGACCAGAGAGCACGTCGTTGACGGTAGAAAGAGAAGGACATACCGGAGGACCGAGCAGTGCGCAGTTATATCGTTTTTGCCCCTGACGCCATCCTGCTCTCTTCGAGGTTGTATTGCCTCCCAAGGGTGATCGTACTTCAAGAATCATGGCTTTGGCCACTCGCGCCTTCGCCGGTGCACAAATCCTTATCGGAAGGACTCCCCGTTGTCACGCTGCGGCAATCCAACCTTTGTCTCCGCCAAAACCAACTTTGGAAGTTTTTCACCTTTTTTGTTTGTGTTCGACCCTGTATAGAGAATACCTCAGCGACACACCGTACCTCTCTTATTCTTCTTTCTTTTTCGCTCTATTTTCCTTTTCCCACTTTGTGGTTTTCTTTTTATTTCGTAGCTGCTACAATCACGTGTGAGTCACACTTTTCTGTTCAACTCTCAACGCCCCGTCGTTACGGTTTGGCTCCGGTTTTACTCAGGGCTAGTTGTGCCATTCTAGAGAGGCTTTGTATTCTGGGTTACCTTCAGTAGAGAAAGACCCTGAACGTCTTTGTGCTGGTTTCCTGCTTGCAGGCATTGAAGCACAGAAATAGTCGCGAATCCTTTTGCTTGGCATTTTTAAATGCTTTGATTGATTCTTCTAGAGTTGGTCGGTTGAACCCATGCAGATTGTTGAACTTAAGAGTGCCCAGAGTTCTACATCTTCCATACAAGAGACGACATAGTTGTCTTCCTATTACACGGCGCGTATAAAAGTTGTCCGTAACGATAAGACGTCCTTGGTTGCTCGTCGGGTGTAGCTTAGTTTAATGGGCGAGTTGCGTACACCACAATGCTGAAGGTGAAGATTTTGGAACAAGTGATCCATCAATGAAGCGGTTTACAGCTCCTCGCAAATCACGAAAAAAATTCGTATACCGCTGGACTAATGTCTGATAAAATTTATTCCCCGACCCATTGTCCTAAAAAGAGTGTAGATAAGCGTCAGACCAGCCCAAAACATCATAAAATCGTATCCCGAACTTTATCGGTTTAGATTTCATGTAGAACCTGGCTCCCGTACGTCCCTTGCAATGAATTGTGTTCTCATCGAAAGAGATTACATCGACGGGTACTGCCAACGTTTCAAAATTTTGCATGAAATGTCCAAGTATCTGATCTGATTGGAATGCATAGCAGATTCTGAAATCGCTGCGTCGTGTTCATAGGCCGGGTATGTTCTAAGTGCCGCTCGAATGCTGGGAAAGCTGTTTCTTCCGATGAACGTTTTAAAGAAGGTGTTTCCCCATAATTGAGATGGACACCAGTAATCATATAAGCGATTGAGGCGATGAACAGATGTCAAGTTTTAAGCCTAGATAAGCCATTACCTCGTCCATCCGTAAAGAAGTTTTTTTTTATCTGCTTATGAGCTCATTACTAGTCCAAAGCCTAAGACATTTCATGAACGAAGAGTTCAGAAATAAGCTGAACAGTTCTAACTCACGCTTCTGAGCGAATGCTCTTCAAATTTTGTTCTCCTTCGTTAGACATAAACCACTTTGTTCCTGCGCATCACACTGCTGTTGAGATGAATGTTTTTCCTTCGACGGAGCTCAAGGCGCTGACTTTAAACTTTTTGAAGTTATACTCATCGCAATAGCATTGTTCGGCGGTGTCTAGGTTGCACTCAGTTGTATTGTGCTCATGCTCATTGGCATTGGCCAATTATGGTACGATTTGTGAGGCCATGTGCAAAAACTTTGCAATTTCTACTGGCTATTGCAGCTTCATTATCGCCATTACAACATTGGCTTTCGTTTTTGGCGGGTGTGCTTCTCTTTCAAAGCTGTCTCTGAGATTCTGTGGGCGTAATGTACATCCTACAAAAGCTTTCACGACTGGTTGCCAATAGATTTGGGCGTTCGTCAGTACGGCCATAAGAGGGAATATTGCCACATAGGAAAGTTCGGAGAGGAAAGCTTGAATCTGGTTTTCAGGGGGAACGTGCTTTTGTGCGACTTCGGGATTCAGATTGTGCACAATGAACGTAGGTTTTCTTTTCTGGCCTGCTATTGGGGGCCGTATTGTTCTAGTCGAAGCCTTTGCATTGGCGCACTACTCCAAGTGACTGACGGGACACCAATGAACGCCACTCTATGTACATAGACATAAAGCTCGTAAACACTTGGCAGTATCTGAGCCAATTATAGATTTTGTTGCCCATTAGTTGCTCTAGCTTATATCTATTTGAACAGACATAACTGTTTCGTTTCAAAAGGGATAAAGTGATAACAGGTTTTGTCGTTTAGAAGTCTTTCCGACATATTTGAGGAAGAGCAGTAAAGAGAATGTTGATATTAGTAATACCTCTTCTGCAGGCAGGTCTCTCTCTCTCTGTTTATGGGTGTAACAGCCTAATTCCGGCGTGCTACAGAACGTTTCTGTTGAAAGAAACGTTCTCTCACTAGGCAGGTCAACTGCGTTGCTGAAGAGTGCGGGAAGTGAATCATCACAACGATGATTCTCTTTACTCAATAACGGACGTCGCTCCTGTGGCGAATGCTTGGAAGTACTGAGGGACCGATCTTTGCTCAAACCTCGCGTTTAGTGTGTGCGAAATGCAACCAGCGTTTGTATACCAAGTATCGAATTTCTTCGATACTATAATGAAGACCGTTTTTGTAAGACGCAGTAGGAGCCCTCGCCCAGGCGCAGGCAGGGAGCGGCCTTCCCCGGTTGGTGGAGCTCAGGGTGGCTTCCTGAATCTCTGGGTAGAAGAGTGTTAAATAAAGTGGTGGGTCCTACCAGACAAGTCCACAGTTCTCTCGGCGTTAAGCACCAGTCTTCCCAGTGTATAGAACTGAGAGAAATATTACAACAAGAGGGACGGTCTGCAATTCATAGATTCGTCACCTTTTCCTTTACTCATGACGTCCTCGAGGCCAACGATAGAAGGCTTCATTATCGCAGGACAACGCCGTGGCTCTGTACACACATATCGTGTGCTGATCTAAGCGCGAACGAAAACCTAGCAGGTTTCCCGTTCAACAAATGCTGTTCAGCACTGAAACATCTTGATTTCCCCTTAATCCTCCGTTTCCTCCTCTTCTCTAATAACCGTTGCCGCTTCTACCTCCGCTTGCATTCTCGCTGTACGGGATGCGCTTACCATAGAGAGACGAATCAGAACCAACAGGCCACAAACCCCTCCAGCGGCGTACCATTGCCACGGCGTCAACATAAACACAAATTGGACAAACATGGGAATGAAGGGGAAAATCAGCAAAACTGTCGCAAGCGACCACTGTAGGTTCTGAATGGAGCTGATGATCAAGTAATTGAAGTAGGGAACTGGATTATACAAAGAGAAAGCAGCCGGTCGGAACGGAACAGGCAATACGTAGTCCTGATGTTGTGTCTCCTTATAACCGCCTCTTCCTTCAAAGCACTTCTTCTTCGCTGCCATCTCCGCAGTTGTCAGTTCGAAAGACACTTGAATGCGAGTCTGAACGTCAGGATGATTTGGGTGCTCCATGTTCACCCACTGCTTCTTCTTGATGATTGGTTGTCTGGTTGTAACAATTTCGTCAAACAGTGATCGCAGCTTGATATCTGCTACAGCACAGAGCTGGTCTGAACCCAGCCCAAGGCTGGTGTCGTCAAATATCTGTAGCTTAAGCCGAGGCTTCACATCTAAGGACGGCAATTGCAAAGACCACTTGAGTCTCCAGTTAAACTCAGCAACACCATCTGCGACATACTTACAAGTGTCAGTCCTTTTCTCGTCCTCTGACCGATTACCTAAACGAGCCTGAACATAAAAGGCACAAAGTTTGGCCGGATCATTCTTTGCTAGCCTGTATGGCAACACACAGTCCATGATCTTGTAGACCACCACCCGCATTTCGTATGACATCTGTGGGGGCTTCGAGATGGGCACAGGCCGGAACATCTTAGGTCTCTTGTCGACTTCTTTGGCATCGAATATATCGATGAACATTTCCAACTGGCCTTTGAGATTCACAGATTCATCGGAATACAAGGAGCGAGTTTCCACAGGGGTTCTAGCTAGAGAACGCCAAGCAGAGTTGTACCAGCGTGCATCGAGGTCGACGACAGTCTCGCCTATCGTCTCCGACCATCCAAAGCCGAGTTTCCCGATGTTCACTGGCAGTTCCCTTTGCACCCATCCGATTCGAGGGTTTCCTTCTTCCGTTCTTGTCATCATTGGGTAGCTGATCGGTAGGACGGCTTCCGGAAGCATTCGGTCCTTTACCTCAATGCGCACGGAACCTCCAGGCATTTTCACGCGGCTCTCAAACATTTCAAAGAAGTTTGGGTTGTCGTCATCTATGATGGGATCGTGCTTTTGGGTGTAGAAGTCGGGATATCCTCCATAAAACCTTGCGGTAAGGTACGGATTGCACTGCGCGCCAATCTGTTGCAGGTTAATACCGCGAAGCACATATACGCGAACAACGAGTTCCGTCGGCACAAAAACGCGACCAAATGAACGGAGCGATGTCAGGCGAACCTTTCTTGTCTCATCGTCGTCTCTCTTCCCTACCTCAATGACGTCAAGACGAGCTTTGACCTTTCCAACCGCAGGGCGCGAACCTTCTAGAGCTGCTCGCTTCTTTTCCCTTGTGACCAAAGTACGAGTGCTACGCACCTCGTCAAATGGAAGAATAGGCGGAAATGCGGCTCCGTTTCGCTGTCCTTGGTCAGTGTACTGAAGTCTTCCAATTGTGTTTCCCAAAGATCGATTGTCGCCACGGAAAAGCAGGAATTCACCGTAAGCGGGTTCACTGAAGTCAGATTCCAGTTCCACAGGGCAATATCCACGGCTTTTCTTTAAGTGTTTTGTCCCGTCGTAGTCAATCTTGTCGTCGTCAACACCTAGGAGCGATGAAAGTGAAACATCCTCATCGACTTCAATTCCCAACGCCTGGGCTATATCAGGCATCATGTCAGCAAGCACATCGGCAATATTATATTTCAATGCACGAATAGGTGCAAGAGCGGCGGAGATCTTCTCGGCAACACCCCCTCCTTTCTGCTCTTTGCTCTTCTGTTCCTCTGCCGCGCTCTTCTGTTTGTCCTTGCTCAGAAAGCCGACTTCTAAAACATCCTTGCTCTCGTGCATAGTCAACATGTTCTTTCGCTCGCGACGCTCATGGTACTTAACTTCATGCAAACGGAGAGATTTCGTGCCGATTGGCTCTTCTCCTGCACGTTTTGCGTTGCGTCTGAATTGATAGTTTCGATTACTGTCATACAGACGTTCTGGTACTGGCGCATCCGTACCAAAGGAGTCATCGATAAGCGTTTCTCCCGTGAGAAGTTTCCGGTGGTGTTCCGAAAGCCATTTCTCAAGCGGTACACAGGCCGTAGCCACGACATCCACAGTCTCCGAGTGGTCATAGTCCGCAAAAACGTATATGTTCAGTGCTGGTGCCAAACGGAGGTCCTCTGGTATTTGGATGTCCAGAACTAGTACATCAAGAATATTGCAATTTCCTTCATATGCCCTTTGCTGAAGAATGGCACCCCTCTTCGACTGCTCCGGGCTTAGCGAGATTGCCGAAATAGCGCATTCTACCCATAACTTTCCAACTGCATACCGAAGGAACTTGATGTCGCGAAGACCGACTAAAGATATCCTCAAAACAGAGTCAGAGCGTACGGGGGATGGTGGTTGAGGCATTGGACGTTCAATAGCAAGTTCTGTCGGAACAAGTTGGAAATCAGCGAGAATCTCACCTACTATGACTCCAGGATTCACAGAGAATACGGGGTACCACTTTGCAAACTCAAGAGACGGTTCAGCCGTATCCATTTCCGCACATGGAATAATTGATCTTCCTAGGTACTCCATAATCTCTCCGTCGTCATCGTCATATATCAAGACATTGACGTTCGGCTTTCGTTGTCCCTCTCTCATGTTGACATCCGTCACCTCCACCGCTTCTTCCCACAATGGCGACACAGTTCGACGGCAAAGCACAGATCCCGGGCATCTTTTGTCTCCCATGGCAACCACAAATCTTGGGTCCGAAAGACCGTCGTCATCAGCTGCTGGCAGGTTTCGGCCCTGAATAATTAGAGCACGGAGTGTATACGATCTTTGAGGCCCTAAAGGCATCGAATATGTGTACGTCTTTGGAACAGTTACCATTCGATACATCTCCTCTCCAGTTGGAGCAACTCTGGGGCTCGATATGACATTCTTCTCATCCACAGGACTAATCTCGTCCTCGGGATTCTCTTTGTTCTCAGGCTGCGACACACTTTCGGCTTGAAGTGGTGCTTCAACACTGCGACTGTCAACACCCTGCGTCTCGTTCTTCGTAGGGTCGTAACGAGATAAACTTGCAAACATAAGGATACTTCCTGGGACGCTATTGTCATTCGCATCCAATACGTTATTCCCCGGATAGTCCATAAACATCCATCTTGGATCTCGCTGTCCACATATCAAGTGCTTCGCAGGAAGTCTCAGGAATGCCTTCGGTTGCCACTCCGAGTCATTCTCATCCCCATCTCTCTGCTCTGCTGTTGTCTCTTCCTTGTCGGCCAGACGTTCCTCAAGATCTTGTACTGTCGAAGGCTTTCTGGCCGACAATGTTATGAACAGGTCTGGAATCTGTTCCACGTCCTCGGGAAACTGCATGTTCGGAATGAAAACGGCAGATCGTTCTTGCCATTCGACACACATGCTCTGAATCGTTGGCTTCTCCATTGTTTCGCCAAAGTGATAAAGTCCTATTCGACCATCTAGACGAACGGACCAACCGTCTTTCAATGACAACTCGGTGGCGCGAAGTACGCAGAATTCCAACTTGTAGAACTGGAGAGTCGGCCGGGGGGGAGGCGGGCATGGCCTGACAAATGGGGCGGCGATTTCGCCTGGCTTCGCACCTACGCCAATTAACACTCTCCCACGGAACGCAACTCCTTTGTCGTACGGGTCAGCTTCTCCTTGAGGCTTTCCATAAAAGTTGTAGAACCTTGGTTTCATGAGGGCAACAGTACGAACGCGGTCCCCTTCGTCTTCGTCGTCCGCTGGGTCTCCACGAACAACAGCAGTGGTCATGTTCTTGAAAAGCTCTTCGAACGAAACACTTACTTGCCCGATGAGCTTGTCCGCCCTGAAGGGATCCCGCAGGCGGGGCATAACTTTGTGGTACAGCTTCAAGTTGATCCCCTCTTGGGCAACTCGCTCATTGATGACGGTGAGAGGAAGCACGTATTCTGCGTTCCATATGACGCGCCTCTGAGGATAAACACGACAAGCTGTCCCAATGTTTGGGTCTATGACATCCTTTGCTTCCGCGATGAATATCTTGGTCCTGCGCTCCTCCCATCCCGAGTAGTTGAAGGAGACATAGCCACGGATCGAATCGCGGTAGCCAGCGCCAACCATGTTGGGCAGCATGTCTGCCCATCCAACTGTTATGTGCACCGCCCAGTTCTGGTATGAAATCTTGGGTGTCTTGAGAACACTGCTCTTCAACAGATTCCCAGAGGACAGTTCTTCGGTGTCTTCAACGTCATCGTGGTGAGGCGGAGACCCGCCAGGTGGGACGACGGTGATAGACATTTTGATGAAGCCAGCTGGGCGTTTCCCGCCATGAGGATCCTGCAGTGCGAACCACTTTCGGTACATTTCATTGCCGGGAAGATCGAGCATTCGCTTGGCATCCACTGTGTACAAACCAATCTTCTTGGGCGCGCCAGTTCGATTCCAGTCCATGACCTCAACGACAATCTTTTCGTCTTCAAACTCGAGTCCAGTGCGTACACTGGAGAAAAAGAGCAGTTGGTTAACCATGCAGCTGAGCGTCTGTCTTTGCCGTCCTGTCTTCTTCGAAATGCCCATGGCAGTCGCGCACACAAACGGGTCAGAGCTGCCCGTATCATCAACTCCTCGCAGATTCCGAAGCTCGAAGACGTTGACCCTCACCGTCCACTCGCCGTTCGGCAAGCGGCTGAGCATCTGCCTGTACGAGTAGCTGCTACTGTCCACTGGCGTGACTCTTGCGGAGGCACGCAGCACCGCCGCGCGGTATTGCTCGCAACCAACTGCATGCAGCGGTATTCGCAGCTCAGAGCGGGTGATACCTTCCGTGTCCGCCCCAACGCCAATGCGAAGGGCACTCATGCGGATTTCACCAATCACTTTTGTCGGGGGCGAGCCGCGCATGAACCGGCGCGCACCATCGTTCGCGTAGAGAGGCAAGCCATGGCGACCGCGAAGCACGAGCCGGATGGGAACGTCAAAAAAGCCACCCTTCACCACGGTAGTGTCCGCGCGCAGTGGAAGTCGCACCTCGCCTTGCAGCGTATAGTTATCGAACGAGGCGCCGCAGCCCTTCCAGTCATTGGATGTAGAAATGTCACGGATGACCGATCGGTCAATGACCATGTCATTATAAATCCACTCCACCCAGACGCTGGTATACTTTGCGTGCAGCTCGGCCAAGTGTCTGAGACACATCTCCACATGGAAGAACTGCTCAAACATCTCTCCGGCGCCATCAGTATGCGCGGTGACGCGCTCCCCGACACGTTCAGCATCAAACTCAAGTCCATCGCCAGTGGGTTGCGACAAAAAGCCATCGGCCTCCGACACGACAAACGCCTGCCCGCGGTCGCGTTTCTGGATGATGGTGGTCTTGGTGGGCGACGCGACGGCGCGAGCCGGCGATTGGGTAGCAGAGGAAGGAGACGATGACGGCGAGGCGACAGTAGGCTCGTCTTCACTCGAGACGCGAATCTCGCGAATCTTGGGGTCATAAATCCAGCCATTGATCTTTGCGTTGATCGCCAACAAGGGCGAGTAGCCCAGCTTGGGGGTGAGGAGACGGTCGAGGGCGACGAGGGCGGCGGTGATGGGCGGGAAGATCTTGTCGAGCGCCTTGTACACCTTGGGCATTTGTTTGTTCACCTGCGAGTGGACCTTTCGCGAAAACTTGATGACGGCGACGTCGACCTGCATGGTAATCGGTCGCAACGGCTCGATGTTCTTGACAGAATTCCAGGCCAGCACAAGCGCCAGAAAGATGAGAATGGAGAGGCAGAACCAAAAACGCCATCCAAAGAAGGTCCACACGGCGAAGAGGGCGTTGAGAAAGGGAGGCACGGCAATATACAGGGCGGTCTTTGTGTACATAAACGCAATAGGCAAGATGGGAAAGATCATGAGAATCCACGGAGTGTTGAGCGGCGAATCGGTGTTGGAGGTTCCCTTCATGTTCTCCACTTCGATGGCACGATTGAGGTCCTTGAGGATGGTGCCCGAGATGTCGACCTCCTTGACGGTGTCCACCTCGCGCGGCATGAGCACCTTGGCGGCCTTGGCGGCGGCAAAGACGCCGGCGACGCCATCCTCAACGACGCTGCCGACGGCGCCCACGCCGGACACGGCGGTTCGTCCGACGCCCTCGCCGGCGGCCAGGGCGACGTCCGTGACTCCGAGCAGCCCGATGCCGACGTCCTCGACCTTGTTGACGGCATTGTGCGCCAGCTGCTTGGCGAAGCGCACGGAAGGGTTTGCGCGCAGCTTGGCCTTGTAGACGGCGGCCGGGCCTGGGGACGAGCGCGGTTGCGGAGGGGCGGTGCGCGACGAGAGCTCGGCGCGGAGCGAGGCGGAGAGGGCGGCGGCGGAGGAGGAGGCGGTGAGGGTGGGCGAGATGGGCGGGGAGGCCTCGCCGGGGAGCGCCGGGGTGGACGGGTCGTCCTCTATGTGCAGCGGGGGGGACGGGGAAGCGGGGACGTCGTCCGCCATGTGGAAGGGGGGGAGGGGGGAAGGGAACGACGACGATGATGAGGTGGGGGTGGGGTGAGGTATCCTGGAGAGGGGACGAATGCGCGGCGCGGGTATGGCGCGGGGGCGCGGGGGAGAGAGGGGGGGCGGCAGCCGGGGGGTGGCGACGGGTAGCGGACGCGCTGCACGCCGCGCGCGTATGTGCGGTACGCTCGCGCGATGTGCGGGAGGCAAGCGGCGCGCGCTGCGAGCTGCGCGCGCGTAACGGACGCGCGCGGCGCGCAGAACGGCCAAGTGCGCGCGCGCCACGTGCGCTGACACGGCGCAGATTGTAAGCAGATGCGCTCGCGCGACTCTTTTACGGCGCGGCGCCGCCGCGTCACAGCGCGTGCGCGGGCATGGCGCGCAGCGAGTACAGCGTGAGGTACAGCGAGTCGCGCCGCGCGCCGCGCCCGATGGGCACCGCGCCCTTGACGAACTCGTTGAGCACGAACGGCGGCGGCGGCGGCGGCGCGGCGGCCGCCGCCGCCGCCGAGGACGCGGACGCCGCCGCGCGCGGCGCCACCAGCGTCCACCGCCCGGCGCGGAACGCCAGCGTGTGGCCGTCGCGCGCGTCGGCGCTCTGCGCCAGCAGCGCCAGCGCGCAGCCCGCCGCCTTGCCCACCGCCAGCAGCTGCCGCGCGCCCAGCGCGGCGCCGGCGGCGCCGGCGGCGCGCCGCGGCTCGGCGCCGCACGCGGGCCAGTGGAACAGCAGCTCGCAGCCGCGCAGCCGCTCGGCGCGCACGCTGCCCACCGTCTGCACGTCCGCCACGCCGCGAAACGCCGCCGACACGTTGCGCAGCGCGCGCGCGTCCGGGTCCACGGCCACGTACTGGAACGCGGGCGTGTCGAACGCCAGCCGGCTCACGACCGGCACCATCCAGCGCGCGTGCGCCGCCGCCGGCAGGTCGCACAGCGTGCGCACGCCGAACAGCTTGACGATCTTGTACAGCGCGTCCGCCACGCGCGAGCAGTTGCAGCGCGACAGGTTGACGCGCGGCGGCGGCGGCGGCGGCGGCGGCGGCGCGGCGCCGACGGGCGCGATGGCGTGCGCGGAGACGGCGGACAGCGCCTGCAGCGCGCGGTCGGGCAGCTGCAGCGGCGCGAGCGGCAGCGGCGCGGCGGCGCGCGAGACGTTGCGCGCGGGTTCGGCGGCGTCGGCGGCGGCGCGCAGCGCGGGGCGCGCGCGCCAGCGCGCCAGCAGCGCGAGCGCGAGCAGCGCGACGCAGAGCGCGAGCAGCAGCGGCGGCGGCGGCGGCGCGGAGCGCGCGGCGGCGCGGCGGCTTCGGCGCGACATGGCGGCGGCGCGGGCGTGGCGGCGGCGCGGCGCGGCGCGTGGCGGCGCGGTTCCGGCGCGCGCGGCGCTTTACTTGGCGCTTTGCACGGCGCCGTGCGCAGGCGCGGCGCCAATGCAGCGCTTTGCATCGCGCGGCGGCAATGCAACGCGCGCTGCCAACGCGGCGCGGCGCGCCCGCTGCGCGTCGCGCTTTCCGCCATGGCTCGGCAGTTGCGCCCTTCGCGCGCGCGCCACGTACGAGATAAGATGCAACGGCGCTGGCGCGCCTCTTCGCGCGCCAAAACTTTGCAAACCAATTTGGTTTTTAAATCTGTTGATTTCTCGTACGCGAGCGCATGTGCTCAACGCAAAATCTTCCAGATCATCAGCCTCGCTGCGCCGGGCGTGCAGCTCTGCTGGGAGCCGTTGCGCACTTGATTCGTTGTGCACTTCACCGCCACCGTTTGGTAACTTGCAATTGCAAACGTGAATGGGAAAAACTGCTTTCTCTCGGCAAGCCCAACAGCCATTGCCACACTTGTACGTACATTGCACACAACTTTTTGCTCGCCTCCACTTGCGATTTATTCCACAGCGACCAACGCAGTTGCAAACGTCGTCCAGCTGTGCCTAATGATACGAAACTGCGTCAACAAGTGCATGCTTGCAATCCCGTCAGGACCGTCGAACAATGAATGTAGCACACTTGGCTACAAAATAGCCACAAACATATATATATATATATAATTACAAGATTGGCCAGCGCTGGTCAACGCTCTGTAAAGCGCTTCAATGTCAACTCAACAAAATGTACATTCTTACCGAACAAGTGAGCTGATTCTCTCTCAAACGTGGCACTGAGCATCTCTCTACTGCGGCAAGTACATATTCCCATTGCACTGTGCAAACGATAAACGGTATTCAACACCCAAGTCAAGGAACAAAACCATTGCTCACCATCGCTTGGCGTCCACTAGCGACAAGCACCAAGCACGGAAAGCACAAGTCTCTGTATCACACTTGCCAACGGCACACGTCTGCGGCATCACCCATTGGCTGTGTACTTGGACAAGAGCCCCATGCGCGGCGACTACGGCACCACACGGACGCCAACAGAAGACGTGACTCGCGTGTTGTTTCGATGCCCTCCAACAAACACCTCATGTAGAAATGAGCTCTGCGCCGCATGAGCAGGTAAGGCGAAACACAAATCAAGCAGTCGTCAAAACTTTTTGGCTGTTTTTTTTTGAAGGAGAAAGCGTCAACTATACCGTTTAATTCTCTCATTTCTTCGCAAGAAGGGGTACCGGATGACGCTAAAGAAGAAGACCGGAATAAGCAGAAGAGCACCAAAAACAGCCTGGTTGCCGTACGTGTTTCACATGAGAGAGAGGGAGAGAAAGATGGATAGACACTCTTCGTTGACAGTACTACCACGTACATTTTCTTCAAAGCATTCGGTTCATGAACCAACGGTACTGCCGGTATCCTTATACCTGTACTGTACCGTTGTACCAAATTCTCGCTTTTGACTCCAAAAATGTTTGAAAATCATCACTTCAGTTCCCTAATGCTCCAAGGGAACCAACACTATATATATATATATCTCTCTCTCTCTCTTTTATGGGCACATTAGCTTAACGAGCACTAAATGCAGAGCGATCCTCAAAAAAGAGCTCCCACACCAGAAAGGCCAACAATCAGCACTATCTTCATACTTTGCCGAGCAGAAGCTCCCTCTCAAACAAGTAGCAGTATGGAGATAATGGACTCCATCAGATGAAGCCCATATAGAGGCACCTAGGAGGTGCCACTGCAGAATGAACACTAGATGCGTCAATGACATCTGTACTGCAGTGTCCAATAATATTGGTGTGAGCCTGACCGCTCCAGTGACGTCTGCACGTCACGGGTGTCAATGCTCACCGAACGCGCAGTACTTGGTCAACTACAAGCCCGCGCGAAAAAAGACACACGTGGTGTCAGTTCTGTCTACACAATGCGGCATGTCATTCCGTGCAACACGTTTAGAGCAAAGTCATTCTTATCGTACGCGTTTTGCTCCTCTCGGTATTCGTGCCCGGCACGGTCCACATTCATGAATTTTGAAGGCGACAAGTAAATGCAAGGAAGAAAATCCGATCTTCGACAACAAATCACCCTTTATGGTTCTATCCAGTAGCCAAAGTCGCCGATAGGAAACCAACGAGATGCGAATGGGGCACCATAGTCAACAAAGTTGATAAAAAATGGCTTATTTCGCTGTCCGGTTACAACTGTTTCGCGTAGTTTCATACTGCGCGCCACGCCAGAAAGGAAGGAGATAACAATGATAAGGACATGGTTGTATTTTTTGGCCTCCTTAAGGTGAGGGAGCTGTCTGCTCATTTTGCGCAGTACTTTAAATTGAGATTCTCCTGTTGCTTTGCAAGGAACTTTTGATCACGGTTATGAAATTCCTTCGAATTCTATCCAGGTAGTTGTTTTATGCACCGTGAACCCTGGGGCCCAACTCCATGATGGTTGGAAAAAGTAGAGTAACAATGCAGTTCCTTCATCCCAAATCGCCAAGCAAATCTGCACTGCAGGGCAGAAAGGACAGGTCCAGAGAGTCGAGAGCGCAGTTAAAGAACCACTGACGGCCATGCGTCTCTGGCAAAAGCCATAGCTATTGCTCCACGTCGAAGGACAGCGACTTGCGTCTTATCCAGGACCGGGTCCTATCCATTTGCATGGTGGGCTTCCTTCTTGGTGCTTGATCTTCATCCCCAGGAGCATCTCGAGATATAATGCCGTCTCGAGATGCGCTGCCATGTCGCCTATCGGGACACTCAAGTGAGGTACCCGCGAACTTGTATTTTGGTAGATAGATGATAACATAACTGAGTGACGCTCAAAGTCATGGCAATACTGAAGATATAGTACTGGGGTGTTGGGCATTCTGGCGGAGCACAGAAATGACAGTAGAAAGCTACCTGTACATAAAAAAGCGCAGCTGATGTTGCCCCAACTTACAATTTACAGACACTAGAAGCAACCTTTTAGCAGAATACGCAGTTGTCTCAACGAATGTTGGTACAAACGTTAAGAAAGTCTGCAAACCATGTGGTTCTACGATGCGCACTATTGAACATGAATTAGGCTAGAATACCCATAAAGAGAGAGAGAGAACATGTTTCGACGATTCCTCTTGGCTGGACAGCCACATGAAGCAAAATCAGCAGTACAGTACCTGATAAGACATGATTCACAGAACTTCTTGATCTTTTTCAAGAGAGATAACCTCCTCTGAGGCTCTACTGTAGTTTAGGAATAAGAAACTACTGTCCACAATAGAAAAAGAAGAAGAAGTCAATGATTGTGATCGATACACGCTGGCAGAGCTGAGCAGGGAACCATTCCACTGTAGATGGCACTAAAGTTCAGAGTAGGCTGCAGTCGATCGACGCCTTTTCGAGTACAAGTAGCGACTCGCGAGAGCTTATCTGGCTGTACATAAAAGTGTTCGCCTCTTCGCTGATGGCTGTCAATCGATTTGTTCACGTGATTAAGGGGTGACTGAACTAGACTGAACACTCCCTAGCGAGATTAAATGCATGGCTCGTCGAGACTCGGGAGATGCGGACCGGGTGCTTATCGAGTAAGTGCTCGCAGTTTGTAAAAGTATCATCTGCACACATGCACAGTATGGCTTTTGCGAATACCTTTCGAGAAAGCTGGTGTTTGCTCATTGCAGTTGGTCGTTTCGACGGTAAGACGGCAGCCAGGCAGTAGCACTATTTTGTTGTTAGTTGCTTTTCTTGTTGTCGCTGAGAAGTTGGCCAACCAACCAACCAACCAACTTGAGAATCCAAAGCGAACTTATTGCTCGCACTGCTGACTCAGGGGTAGTATTCTGTACGCATTGGAATTGAGGTGCTTCTATTGCTTGTCGGCTGCTTTGACAGGAAACCATGATCGCACATGTTTCACACGCAGAATGTGTATGTCCAAGCTACAGCATCGTTCAGTGCGCACCAGTGTGCAGTAACTGGAAACTGTTGGCTCGGGCGTCAGCTGCTTTCGATAAGGACCCCGAAATCTGTCATGAGTTTATATCGTTGTATAGGAAACATGCTACGTGAGAGCAACATTTCGTGATCTAATCGTAGTTTGTGCGACAAGAGCCGTTTTCGAAACAGTGCTAGTGCGGCTAGTGGGGGAATGGGTCGTTGAACGGGAAAATGGTACTCTACATCATAACTGGAACTGCTGCAGCAGTAAGCGGAAGGAGAAAGCGGAGAAACGCGCATTGGAGCGGGCAATTTGAGTTTTATTCATGCTGTATGCGCGAAGCAGCAGCGATCTCGATACGTATCCCGGGGCGGGGCGGGCGCCGGTGGAGGCGGCGGCGGCGGGGTGGGGGGGCGGCGGCGCGCAAGCGGCAGCAATCAACTCGCGGGGGCCGCGCCCAAGGCGCGGCGGCCACGTACGGGGGGGGGGGGGCTGCAGCGGCGCAAATGCGCGCACGCCGCACGCTTTTCCGCGCCAAGCGGCGCAGACGCGGCGCATAAAGGCGCGAGGCGCCGCGCGGCGCGCATGTGCCCCGCGCCGCAGCGCGTGGCCGCGCGCTCGTCCCGCCCCACGTCCGGCCGGCGCCCCGCCCCCCCCGCCCCCCCGCCATGTTCCGCAAGCGCGTGCCGGTCATCGTGCCGCTGCACGAGATCGCGTCCGTGTCGGACGAGCGCGACCTGTCGCCGTCCGCGCGCGCGCCGCCGCGCGCCGCCGCGCCCGCCGCGCGCCCGCTGCGCAAGAACAAGCGCCTGCGCGCCGCCGCGCAGCTGTCCGCGCTGCCCGAGCCGCGCCGCAAGCGGCTGCGCGCGTCGCCGTCGCCGTCGCCGTCGCCGCCGCCGCCGCCGCTGCCGCTGCCGCTGCCGCTGCCGCCGCCGCCGCCGCCGCGCGCAGCCGCGCCGCCGCTGCTGCCGCCGCTGCTGCCGCCGCCGCCGCCGCCGCCGCCGCCGCCGCCGCCGCCGCCGCCGCCGCCGCCGCCGCCGCCGCCGCCGCCGCCGCCGCCCGCGTCCAGCAAGCCGCGCCGCGCGCCGTCGAAAAAATCGCGCCGCGCCGCTGCCGCCGTTGCCGCCAGTGATGAGCGTGCTCCTGCCGTGGCCTCCGTCGGGCTGTCGCCGCCGCTGCCCGTCTCCGCGGCAGCGCGCCCCACTGCGCCCGCCCACGTCGCCCAGCTCCCGCCGCTGGCTTCTTCTTCCGCGCACAGCCACTCCGCGCTGGTGCCTGCGCTGCCGCCCATCTCGCTGCCGAGCCTGCCGCTGGCTCCCGCCTTGCCGTCGCCCAATGCGCCGCCCGTGCGCACGCCCACGCGCGCCGCCGCGCGCGCCGCGTCGCGCGCGGTGGCCGCCACAGCCGCCGGCGCGTCGCGCCGCGCTGCGGAACGCAGTCGCGCCTCCGCCCGCATCAAGGACAAGCCACGCGAGACCTATCAAATTGGCGTCGCCGCCATTGCGCCCGTTACACAGTCCTCCCCCCCCCGGTCACGGCGAATATTGCGCACAGTGTGCCGCAGCCGCCACCCAAACGCAGGCCGCCGCTGTACGATAAATCGCCAGAACACGCATCTGTGCGCGACGTAGACAAGATGCGGGTGCTGCCTCCGAAGCCCAAGCCTCAACCTCGCGACAAGCATCTCGCGCTCCCCGTCAAGCCGGAGCCCCACCAACAGACGCCCTCTGCCTCCAGCAGTCAATCGCCGCATCTCTCATTTGATTCGTTCGATTCGGATCTCATGGGCGCCAACAACGACCTTAGCACCAATGCGCTGTTGAAGATTGCTCCGGCCGCCAGTTCGCACGGAATTGTGTGGACCAAGATCAAGGGTCATCCGTACTGGCCTGCCCAGAAAGTGCCCATGTCTCCGCAGCTCGAGGAGCAAGATCGCTTTCAGAGCGCCGCCAAGTTCCGTCGCAGGGTGGATGATACCTGCGTAATGTACTTTGGAACATGCGAGGTTGCGTTTGTCAACGTTGACAAGTCGTGCATCACATGGCAGCAGGGCATTGAGCGAAACATGCACCAGTCCCTGAGGGGGCGCGCCGTCTTTCAGCGAGCGCTTTCTGAAGTGAAGGCGTTTTGTCATCGCGTTCAGCGCTTTCCAAGAGGCTGGTGGTGCGAACCCGACGTCATGGCGCTGTACCATGAGTTTTACGATCAATGTCTACTGTCCGAGCTGCACATCCGCTTGCGCGAGTACATCCAGCGGGCAGAGTCTGAGCTAATCTTCTGGGCCAAGGGCCGCAGGCATCCACATTGGCCCGTTCAAGTTTTACCGCGAAACATGGCTGCCGAGCGATACCCGCACCTTAAGCTCACGCCGGATAGCAGTTCCATGTCCAGTTCTATGCCGTGCATGTTCTTCGGCACTGGCGAAGTGGCCATGATCAACGAGAAGAACTTTACCCCTTTTGGAGCGGGGCTTGCGCGCGGTTATGTTACTAGCAATGATCGCCAAGATTTTACCGTTGCACTTGGCGAGTTGTGGGGTTATCTTCAAGAACCGCGCGTGTGGCCTACCGGTTACATCAGCAAACGCTCGTGGTGGAATTACGAAGACATGATAGCCGCCCCGAGCCCGAACGATTCTGGTGAATTCCATGTTCCACATCTCCCGCACTATGAGCACATCAAAAAGTCTGTTTGGTGTGAGGGTATTGAACCTCCGCAGAAGACGCGACGTTCTGATGTGTCATGTTGCGAGTGTGAGCCTGGCAGCGAGCCTACTTGTGCCGATGCTTCCTGTCTTAATTTTGCCTCCCGTTTCCTGTGCAATCCTTTATCGTGTAGAGGCGGTTCTAAGTGTATTAACGCCAACTTTCACAGAAGAAAGCTCCCCAAGCTGAGGCCATTTTTCACGGCAGATCAAAGAGGGTGGGGTCTCAGAGCAGAGGAACTGATCAAGCAAGGGTCTTTTGTCGTTGAGTATGTTGGGGAAATTATCGACCGAGATATGCTTGAGAAGAGACTCAAAGAAGCTCAAAAGCTCAAGAGCCATGAGTACTATATCATGGATCTCACCAATGATCTGTTTGTGGACGCCAAGTATAAGGGCAACCTTTCTCGTTTCATCAACTCTAGTTGCGATCCTAACTGTGCCACTCAGAAGTGGACCGACTCGGTTACTGGCCAGACTCATGTCGGAATTTTTGCCAAGCAGGATATCGCTGCTGGCACGGAACTAACGTATAACTACTGCTTTGAAGACTTTGGATTACTTGGCAAAAGTCAGAAGCGCTCTTTTATGTGCCAGTGCGGCACTAGCTCTTGTTGTATGCTTGACCCAGAGGAGAAGAAGCAAATGAAGTTGCTGATTGGGAAAAGGCTTGAAGTGCGATGGGACGACGGTTGGTATCCTGGAATTGTAGAATCCTACAGTTTGAAGAAGAAGAAATTCCGAGTTCAGTATGATGACGGAGACTGTGAGGATCTTACTCTTGGTTTAAAGACTGCCGTGGACGACAACGTCAAGTACAGATTAATGGAGCCCCCATCCGACGGGGAGAGCAGCAAAACTAGCAAAGGAAGCAAGAAGTCGAAGGAGGGGGAGTGATATGTTTAATACTTTTTCAGGCGGGCTGTGGGTGAAAATGGAAACGCACAGCCCACAGACAGAACAGCTTTTGAGGCTTACATGTAGGTTTGTTTTTATACCTACATCATTGTAAAAGAGCAAAAAAAAGTTTTGTCACATGATTCGCCGTTAAAAGGTATCTAAATGCATTTGCCTTCGGTACAACAATTGCACAACTGTTATTGGTAATCGCGAATGAGTGCAAGAGCGATAGATCTCTCTCATTTATGGGCACCTTAGTCTAAGTGTTTAACTAGAACTACCCAGGGGTATCCTTAAGGATACCTTCGTAATTGCGGAGCGATTGTGAAAGAACCACTCTTTCTCTTTCGTTAGAGCGGCCAACACAGAGATCTCTGTTATGTTCTGTAAATCAGCTGGAAAGTGTGCTCGCTTTGTTCCCTGCGGCTAGCTCATGCGAGCCGCACACAGCCAGTTCTCCGAGAGTCGACTGCTGCCTGGGTGGGAGGCGTGTGGTTGCAAAATCTTAGTCTCCCCGAACTGATTAGACAATACCCGCATAGAATGTTGGCCTTCTTAAAGAGAGAATACGATAATCGACGGTGAGACGAAATGATCTGGCAGACGAGACAACCTTAGAGGTCTAATTCTTTTCCGGGAGTCCAATGTAGTCGTAAAGTGAGCGTAACACGGTTGTGAGTTTGCAGCCAGTGACTATACTTTCCTGGAGACGTGTTATAGGTTGCTGGGGGCTTGCTTATTTCCCATTTTAGCCCCTCGCGGTACGAGTAATAAATGTAACGCGCTCATAATAAAGAAGAAAGAAAGAAGAAAGAAAGAATACTTTCTGTAAAAATTTTACTGCAACCTAGGAACTAGAGGTTGTTGTCCACATTAAAGAAGAAGGGCGTGTGGCTTTCTAATTGATAGGGCGTGAGACCAAAGCAGGAGTGGAGCTGTCGACAGGAGGCTGTGGTGGAAGTCGTTTGTTGCTGACGAAAGAGCTCCTGGATTTGGACAACTTGCACCGTGCAGCATGCACTGTTTTGTGATCCATTTTCCTTGGTCATCTCCGCGACAAATCTTCTTCTGCGGTATCTGCCGTTGGTATCTGGAAACCATCATGAATCATTCATCATGAATACATGATGAACAGTTCATCATATGATGTTTGACTTTGTACCGGGGTGCCAAACTTTGGATTGGCCAACTGTCGAAAACTGCCAACCGCAGGCTTCGCGGCGCTTCTAGGGCAGTGAAGCACGGTGACTTCACCTGGTGCTTTTACTCACAAAGTGCGAAGGTTGCGAAGGTTCAAAAAGCGAGTATGGACTGAAATCTTTGTAAAGAGCTCTTTGGTCCGAAGTCTTGCGCAACGAAGATAGAATGTAGCTCGCAGTTTCGCCGGTTGAGTCTGTGGCAAACCTTTAGAGAGAGAAGCGAGAGAAGCGAGAGAAGCAATCGTCTCTCTCTTTCTTCTCTTTTATGGAAACGGTGGAGCTAATTCCGCTCCTACGCGTCGGTTTGCTCAAGACCCAACGATCTATTATACCTCTACATAGAAGTAATCTTAAAAACTGTTTGGCCTTCGGTTTACCGATGTGAGAAAACAAGCGCTCGGAATGTCCCGCTGTGCGCTGGGTTTCTGGAAATTGCGTGTTTGCCGATGCCTCAGGCATCAATCCCTCGAGAGTCCCGCAAGAGACATACTTCGTTCTAGTCTTTTTGGTAAAGGCTTTCAATTGCCCCAAGCTTGGACTTCCATGTTTAGCTGACGGGTTAACTCACGTTGTCAACGATACAGGTCGTCCGAAGTTTCAAGGACTGGAAAGCATTCGTACCCAGTGGATATAGTTTTCGCAATCTTGTATTGCGTGTCTAAACAAACAGTATACAAAATAACGATAGCTAAACACAAAAGATAGACAAGACAACGGAATGAAACATTGAATGGTGCCTGCATCGCGCTTTTTCTACATCGCAATACAAAAACGAGCGAAGCAGGCGCAGAAGAAAATGATAGCAGATCGCACTGGAGTATGAACGCGGGCAAGATTTATTCGGTGGCTATGAACTTGGTGTGATCGACGCCGTTGTTCTTACGACCAAGCGCCTTGTATATAGCAGAAACTTTCCGAAGCGCATCCTTCTTCTTCCCCGGTGCATAAGCAGCCAGAAGTTTATCGGTCCTAACCAGAGCTTTCCGGACGCCACCTGTAAGGGTAATACTGCGCCACATCTTGTCGGGGTTACGTCGGGCATCGGCCTTACGGTTCTTGAGGCTCAGTACAGGGATCCCATCCTCGTTGGCGGACACATCAACAGCGGCGATGTTGCAAAAGCCACTATCGCGCTTGGTGTATAGGCTGCGCAAAGAGCCTTTCTCGTAGACGCGGATGGTGCGCGGCGTCGGTGTTGTCACCGTCTTACTGTTGTTCTTTCGGATGATCTCCCATACAAGAGCCTCCGACATGATGTTGAGCGCAGATGTGATAAGAAAGACGATAAAAGGGAAAGAAAGGCGGCGTGGTCGGACGAACGGTGGGACGATGGGGAGTGCGCGAGTATTCCTTTCGTACCTTCGTCGTATTCGATCGATCAACGGCGGTGCCGGTGCGCCATCGAGGCGCCGTCGACGGTCCCTCTGCCTCGGTGTTCAACGTGTAAATAGCGGTTTTAAATGTGTACACGTAGTTTCGAAAACCCCGAAGAAAAGAAAAATTGTGATGTCCGTCAGACATTCAGAGACCGCCATCGACGGGCCCACGTCGGAGGCAACTGTTCGTCAGATCATGGAGTAACTTACGTATTGTTCGATACGTGTAGAAGCCGGCCCATTTCGTGACATTTGGATCAGTGTGATACGTTTCAGATCAGTATCTCATTGTCCATGTCCGGCGCGCGGTGCCGCTTCGCGAGCTCACGCCGCTGTGCAATCGAGCGACGTGCGGTCGCGCTCCCCGTCCGCCGTTTCGGAATTCACTCCCTTGCGGCGCAACTGCCTTTCACAATCGAAACAAACGTTCTCTCTCTCATCGAAAGCATCCGCCCGGAAAAGGCTCGGAACAATGCAACCGGCTTTCGTTGCACCTCTGGGCGGCGCTCCGAAGCACACAACATACATCGGCTTTCGTCCGTCCACCTGTCGTCTCCCCACGCGCCCACCCGTCGTTGCGCGCCCTGTGCGTCACGTCACCCCTACCGCCAAGATCTTCGATTGGAAGAAGCGGCAGGACCCAGATCACCACAAGATTCCGGAGGAGGATGACGGACTTTACACGTTCACCAACCTGAAGCCAGCCCCGGGCTCGCGTCATCGCAAGAAACGCAAGGGACGCGGTGACGCTGCGGGTCAGGGCGCGCGATGCGGTTTTGGTATGCGTGGCCAGAAGAGTCGCTCTGGCCGCTCCGTGCGTCCTGGTTTTGAAGGTGGTCAGACCCCGTTGTACAGAAGACTTCCCAAGTTTGTGGGCAGGCCAATGGGCCCCGGTCACAAGAAGACGAGGTACGCCCTCATGAAAATTGAGCATCTAAATGGCTGCGAGGAGGGCGAGATCGTCACTTTTGAGGGGTTGAAGGAAAAGGGTATCATGACCAAGCAGAAGCTCAAAATCTGGAAGGTGGTTGGCGGAACGGAGTTAACCGTGCAAAACCTTACGGTCAAGGCCCATGCGTTCACTACGTCGGCTGTGGAGGCTATCGAAGGTGCAGGTGGTAAATGCGTTCTCATTTCTCCGACCACTGGAAGAGACATTATTTTGGATGAAGAAGAAGAGGAGGATATTGTCGAGGGAAGCACTTCAGACGCAGATGAAGACTCGGAGACGGAAACAGAGGCGTGATTCGTAATTAGAGGTCCCCAACGTGATTCATAAATAACATTTGTGCGCCGGCATTAACTCTGTAATAGTCTGTCAGAAAGATGTTCTGAATTCGCGCAGAGAACTTCTTTTTCCGCCTCATTAAAGCAAGTTATGGTTGTGCAATGCCTCTGTGAGTTGTGTGGTTTGCACAGCTTTCCATATTCACACTGCGGATTCCTACAACTCTCAAGCTATCTTCTGCGAGGCTCAATAGCCATCATTCGGGCCTGCAAGTACGTTTGTGCAACCAGAGGTCGAAGGGTGCCTGATAGATACTCATTTGGTCTTTTGTCACCAGAGCCTACTTTGTCCTAGGATCTCTGTCTGCAATTGCCGACCTCAATACCTTTGGGCCTTTTTCGAAGTGTAGAGCGATAATCTGCAGCCTTCTAAAGCGTCATCATTCGAAAGCATTCGATATCATAATCATAATATACATATTATGTACTGGGTTCAGTGTATCTTCTTTATTCATCCAGACGGCTGTTGACTGGAACCGAACTCTGCATATATCTCTTTCGTTCTTAACACAATGGGGTGATAAAGGAACACAAAAAACTCCTACCAGGAGGAAGTGCTATGTATAACTCTTTTGACCGAGACAGAGAAGAGACGTTTGTTTGTTTGTATGCTTGGCCAACGTCGATAAGACATGTAACAAAGTGCTAGGTCACCCGATCCACCATTTGATGCATTTGATGAGGGTTTCAGTTTCCTTTCCGAAGTTCGCTTTAGAATTACAATCGTAGGATGACATTTTAAATATCAATTCTTATTGAACTGTGGCTTTGCGATTGCATGCGAACTTTTGAGGTTTACACGTACACGACGAAGCAAACGTTTCAGTGAAACACCAATTCCATAACTTGCACCGACTTCGCAAATCTTTCAATTGTTTGAAGAAGGTGAACTATTTTAGGAAGTTGGCAGGCAGGGTTACTTGAACAGCACAGATTGCGTGCATCCTCGCAGACGCTTACATGACCATACCTACGGGCATAATTGCTCGAAGCTCAGAACGTCATCGGCATTTGAAGCTATATCATCTGCGTCGAGAATGAAGTTCTCGTGCGAGTCTAGCTGTTAGACGTTGTCGAAACTTGTGTATATTTGAGAAGCTCCGGCTGAAATTCAGGCGCTCGAAATGTCGTGAGACTGAACAGCTTTCCAATCTGTTTGAAATTGTTCCGTAATTCTCAGAGCACTTGTCTTGAGTTTTCTTCAGTGGGTCGAAACTTTCGATACAAGAATAGCTGAAGGAGTGGGCGTTGAGTCCATTTTGTTTTCTTTCCCGGAGACTTGATGAATCGAAAGAGTGGGATTGGCGCTGTTATATTGTCCATCTGAAGTCACGTCTGCTCCTTTTAACCATTTATAATCGTATACAGCGCACTACCAAGACCAAAAAAAATGCGCACTTCCTCTACTGCTATTATCAATCTTGAAGACGAAAGTGGTGAAAGAGAGCCGACAAGAAGAAAAGATGCCTTTCGGAGAAAGTCGTGGGATATCGGCCGGCTGGATCCTGGCAGTTCATGCGGTGGAGAAGTGAGTCCCTCAACGTCCTCTCTAGCAGCGTGGATAAAGGGCAAACCTCGAGTAGGCGCCAACCCGCGTTATCGAGTGTTAGAATATGCTACTCGTCATTCAGTGCTTTCGTACGTTGCATTCGGGCTTGCCTTGCATATTGTTCTGTCGCTTGCATTTCCACGATATGGCATACCAAACATCCACAAGCGTCGTCGAGAAGAAAGTCGAAAAGCTCGGTACACCAACTCGCTCATTCCTTCGAGTTTACCAGAAGTGCCAAATATTACTATACTAACAACAGGCTTTGACGGATACTCCAACACGAGACAAAAAGAGTTGCATCTAGTGGCGTTTCGTAATACTAATCTTGGGTTGAGGAGATATCACCGTCTGTGTGACCCACACTGCCGACCAATCTACTCAACCGATACCAATGTCAGTTCTCGCAACGTGAACAGTGAGGTGACGTATGCGGACCTTTTCCGTGAAGCAAACAACTTCGTTGGGTCTATCGTGGCGATTGTAAACGCTGACATATACTTTGACCACTCCATTTATTGTGCGGGTCTGATCGACAAGGGCGCGGTACTGGCGCTGTCACGACATCCTTCCCCCGACTGCATTTCGTCTGCAATGGGCGCGTCCGGAAGAGAACCTGTGGACATTTGCGGCGGATACGACCCCAAATGGGCCGCTAGTCATGACGGATTTATATTCGTACCGCCCGTGGCGCAACAGGTTATCGACGGGCTCGCAGGGCTGCGCGTGAATGAGTTTGGGGCTGAGAACGTGGTTGTTCACATGCTGCAGCAGGCCGGGCTGAACGTGGTGAACCCGTGCGAGAGAATACACCTGTTCCATCAACACTGCGGCGACGAGAGGGCGTCTGCGGCGAAAAAGAGACGCACGGATCGGAAATGGGGGCGGCTGTTCGCGTCAACAAAGGAATGGGGATACGGGGGAAGCTCGTGGATACGCGAGGAGATACGGGCAACGTATGGCACGGTGGACTGCACGACGCTAGGGCTGCTGATGCAAAGAAAAAGCAAAGGTTTACATTAAATGCCGTTTCGAGATTGAGCTTGCTTCTCCATGCGCTGCACGATGAAGATGGAGGTGTCCAAGAAGCGCTCGGCGCAGTTTGAAATGCAGTCGGTCTCCCACGACGAAAGCTTGGCGCCGGGCTTGCCCATGCACTTGTCCCAGCAGGTGTCCGTGAGCTTGGAGATGATCTGCTGCACGGCGGCCTTTTGGTTCTCCTCTTGGATGAACGCCTGCACGGCGGCCGCGGCGCGCGGATCTGCGGCGGCGTCCATGCGGGCACGCGGCGACGCGAGCGTGCAGCCGGCGGCGGAAGCGGGCGACGATCGCGCGGGCGGCAGGGAGCGGCAGGGAGGGGGGGGGGGGGGGGGGGGGGGGGGGAGCGGCTGCGAGAGCGGGAGGAGCACGGGGCCGGCGCGCTTCGCCGGGCGGCGGCTGCTCGGGCGGGAGGCGGACTGAAAAACTGGATTTGGGAAATGGGACGAGCGGCGCGAACCGTCTCTGTGATCCGGTCGGCGCTCCGCGCAGCGCACGCGCGGCGCACGCGCGCTCGCGCGAGCGGCATACACCATACCTTCGCGGCGCGGCCGTGACGCGCGCGCGCGCGCGTCCCGTAGACGCAGCCTCGCCCTCGCGCGGTCACACTCCCGCGCCGCCGCGCACCTCCCGCCAACTCCTCCCGCCACTGCCCTCCCCTACAAACCTCCTCCCCCACAAACCTCCTCCCTCGAAAAACGTCCCCCCCCACCCCCGCTCACCGGTTCTCCAGCGCCGGCAGCGGCTGGTCGAACGACAGCAGCATGATGCGCACCCCGAACACGACGTTCATGTCGTTGTCGGCGAACAGCCCCGGCTGCAGCGCCGAGAAGCGCGCCAGCTCGAAGCCCCAGTCGTCCGACGAGCTACGGAACACATGATACTCCTGCCGTTTAATGTCCGGGTATATCGACGCGTCGTCCGCCTCATTGAACCACTGCGACTGTTCCACAGTTTCCACGCTGTCGAACATCTCGCGACCGGACCTCACCGCCGCTCGTGCGAGCGGCGAGGTGGAGTGTACGATGCGTATCACGAACTGTGTTGGCCTGCACCACTGCACGCCCTCTTCGTCGTCACGCTCCTCGTCTTCGTCCTGGTCCTGGTCCTCGGCCTCGTCCTCGTCCTCGATCGCTTCCCTCTCGTCCACGTCATCATCGTGCCCATGCGGCCCCTCAGTCTCACCTTCATCCGGCTCCGCTTGCTGCTCGCCGAGCTGCTGCTCGACCAGGTGCTGCTCGTCCTCGCTCTCACCTTCATCGCACGGGCCACCACACTGCAGGTACACCCACAGGTGGCCCTCCAGTCCCTTCTCCTTGTTGGGCAGAATCACTAGCCTCCACAGGTGGCCTCCAAATACGTGCCATGCGCCGCGGATCACGGAGGCGCCAATCAAGTCGTACCTTCTCAGCGCAAACACAAATTCAGAGCTCGGAGACTGTCGGTCAGCCCACGTCACTCTGCGATTTCGCTTTTTTCGCGCCGAAACTGATTTGCCGTTGCTTTTGCGAGCTACCGATGCTAACTGGTGCGCCTGCACGTCCTCGTCGCCATCGTCCTCGTCATTCGCTTCATGCTGCTCATGCGGCTGCGGCTGCTGCGGCTGCGATGGCGGCTGTGACGACTGCTGCTGACCCTCGCTGGCCTTCCAACTGAACTCCTTGTCATAGAACTTATCTCGAGTCTCCTCGCTGGCGTGCATTGTCTCCGCCGGAACGCCGCGCATGTCGTCATTCACGGCCACTGCCAGTGCGCTCTGTCCCAGCGCCGGCGTCATATGTGCTTCCATCAATGCTGTTTGTCGAAAATCTCGATGCCTGTAGCCACAGAGAAGATCGTAACGGCACTGTAACATCTCGGCAGTGCCGCGCAAATGCTTCCAGTTTGAGCGCAGTTGAACCATGGCCGAATCCGTGGCGTTCACTCCGTCAAGCTCCAGAAACTCATCGTATAAATCGTACATTTGGTTGAGGTTTTCGTGAAGAAATGCCAGCGATTGGTACAACACGTTTGCTTCGGCAGTGTGTGTGGTGACTGTACTTGGCGACGGTTCTGGCGGAAACAGCGCGTTGTGTTGGGCGCAATTGATCCGAAAGAACGACGGTTGAACGACATCGTGCGGCACGTTGAAGCGCATCGGGATGGCCTCTAGGCACATTTGCTCGTACCAGGCTTCAGAGAACACAAAGGCGGCGTGAGATGGTTGCGGCGCTTGCGGTTGCACGGGCGGCGAGCTGGATCGATTCGGATTTGAAGCCATGGTTGTGAAGGCGCGGGATGGTAGCGCGCGTGCCAGCTGGCTGTGGTGGGCGGGACGTTGTGCGTGACCTTGCTCCTCTTCTTCTTCTTCTTCTTCTTCTTCGTCGCCGTCGTCGTCGTCGTCGTCGTCGTCGTCTGCGAGATTGTGTTTGTTGTGAGGTTGATCGGCCTGGTAGGGTTGCGATTGCGATTGAAGTTTGAGTTCGAGTATGTCCGGTTGGAGGTTTTGATGAGGTTGAGTGCGTTGAGCGGGCGGCTGCTCGGACGCAGTCAGGTGGACAAAGTGCGGCTGATGGAGCGAACCGTTCTGGGGGCCGATATGGGCGTTCTGCTCGTCGGCGCGCGCTTCGTGGTCGTCGCTGTCGTCGGCGCTGTCGTCGGCGCTGTCGTCGGCGCTGTCGTCGGCGCTGTCGTCGGCGTCGTCGGCGTCGTCGGCGTCGTCGGCGACGCCGTCACCAAAAAGAGGGCCGCCCGCGCGGCGATGGCGGCTGGGAGGGGTGTGACAGGAGCCGAGCGACTGGGCGCGGAGCGCGCCGGACATGAGCTCGGAGGCGCGCGCGATCAGCGGGTCCTGCTGCGGGTCATCGTGGAGCACGAGCGGGTGATCCGAGGGGTCGGCAAGCGCGAGCGTTTTACCGGACGGGCGCGCGGCGGCGGCGGTGGAGGGCGGCCACGAGGCGGTGCGCGTAGCGGCAGCCATACATGAGCGCGGGCAGCGGCGGCGGCGCGGCGGGGCGGCGGAGGGGGGAGGGGGGGCGGCGCGCGCAAAGCTATCTACTTGGGCGCGGCGAGCGCACGTATGGTACCAAGGGTATGACAGTCGCGAGGCTGTCCGGCGACGGGGCTCGTTTACACAACGGCGGCGCGGCCCCGCGAGCGCAGCGCGCACGCGAGAGCGCGTTTTTCTTCATTTGGCGCGCGGCGCGCGCGCGCGCGCGCACGCCGCGTGACGCAGCGCGCGACGGCGCCCGTCACGGCGCAGCGCGCGCCGCCCCCCGCGCCCGCGCCCGCGCCACCGCTCACTCCTCCTTCTGCGCGCGCAGCTTCTCCAGCAGCCCCTCCTTCTCGATAAAGTCCGTGTAGATGTGCTCGCCCTTGATGAACGTCTCGTTCTGCACCACCTGCAGGTGGAAGTCGATCGTCGTCGCCACGCCCTGCACCGCCGTCTCGCCCAGCGCCCTCTTCAGCCGGCGGATCGCCTCGGCGCGCGTCGGCGCCCACACGATCAGCTTGCCCAGCAGGCTGTCGTAGTTGGGCGGGATGCGCCAGCCGGTGAACACCTGCCCGTCCCACCTCACGCCGATCCCCCCCGCCGGCAGAAAGCCGCTCACCTTGCCCGGCATCGGCCGGAAGTTGTGCACGGGGTCCTCCGCGTTGATGCGCGCCTCGATCGCGTGGCCGCGCAGCTCAATGTCCTTCTGCTCAAACGCCAGCTTCTGACCCTCCGCCACGCGGATCTGCTGCTGGATGAGGTCCACGCCCGTGATGGCCTCCGTCACCGGGTGCTCCACCTGAATACGCGTGTTCATCTCCATAAAGTAGAAGCTGCCGTTTCGGTCCAGCAGAAACTCCACCGTGCCGGGCGCCGCGGTACGCAATCGCCTTGGCCGCGTTCACCGCCGCCGTGCCCATCTGCTCCCGCAGCTGCTCGTTGAGCGCCGGCGACGGCGCCTCCTCGATCAGCTTTTGGTTTCTGCGCTGCACCGAGCAATCTCGCTCGCCGAGATGCACGCAGTTGCCATAGTTGTCGGCCAAAACCTGAATCTCCACGTGTCTCGGCGCCTGCACATAGCGTTCCATGTACAAGCCGCCGTCCGAAAAGGCAGCCTCCGCCTCGGCCGAGCACGTCTTGAACGCGGTCTCCAGCTCCTCCTCGGCGTTGACGATCTTGATGCCGCGGCCGCCGCCGCCCGCAGTGGCCTTGAGCATGAGCGGGAAGCCCAGCTCGCGCGCCACCTCCACGGCCTGCTCCACCGACTCGAGCACGCCGCGACTGCCCGGCACGCACGGCACGCCGGCGTCCAGCATGGTGGACTTGGCCGTGGCCTTGTCGCCCATCTTGGAGATGGCCTCGGCGGTGGGGCCCACAAAGCGCAGGCCGTGGGCGGCGCAAATGTCGGCAAACTCGGCGTTTTCCGACAAAAACCCGTAGCCCGGGTGAATGGCATCGGCGCCGGTGACGGCGGCGGCGGCGAGGATATTCGCCACGCACAGGTACGACGACGCGGACGGCGCGTCGCCAATGCAGATGGCCTGGTCGGCGAGCGACACGTGCAGCGCGTCGCGATCGGCCTGCGAGTACACGGCGACGGAGAAGATGCCCAGCTCGGCGCAGGCGCGAATGACGCGGATGGCGATCTCGCCGCGGTTGGCCACCAGCAGCTTGCGGATGGGCGCGACGGCGGGCGCGGCGGACGGCGCCGCCGACGACGACGGCGCGGCCACCATGGCCGGCGGCGCGCGCCGACGCAGCGGCGGCGCGGCGCGCGCGGCGCGGCGCGGCGGCGGCGGCGGCGGCGGCGGCGCGACGAAGAGCGCGCGCGACGGGGCGGCGGCGGCGGCGGCGGCGGCGGCGAGCGGGAGCGGCGCGACGAAAGCGGGCGCCATGGCGGTGGTGCGACGCGCGCGGAGGTGCGGGGAAGGGGGCAGGGGTTGCTGGGGGCGCGCGCGCGCGCGCGCGCGCGCGGTGGCGCGCTGCGCGCCAAACACTCGGGCGGGCGCGCAGTCGCGGCGAGGCGCGCCAGGCGCGAGCTCGGCGCCGGCTGGTTGTAATTACGTTGCGCGGCGCGCAATTGGCGCGGCGCGAAGCGGTGGAAAACTGTTCGCCGGAGAGAGCGCGCGGCACGTGGCCAGCGTGCGCAGAGTGCTCGCTGCTGGCGCGCGATGCTCGGCGGCAATCCCGCGCATCTCGCGCGCGGACACGACAAGCTATCGGCGGCGCGGCGGCGAACGGCGCACCGCCGGTTTCGGCGCGCGGCGCGCGCAACGTGTCGCGGAAAGGCGGCGGCGGCGGCGCGCGCGCGCGCGCCATTGGTTGGCCGGAATGGCGCGCTCAATGCCTGGCTGCGGCGCGCTTAATGCTTGGCTGCGGCGCGCTTACGCCTCGCGAGGCGCGCTTAATGCTTGGCTGCGGCGCGCTTACGCCTCGCGAGGCGCGCAGGCGCGCCGCAGCCAAGCATGAACGCGCGCGCGCCGAGGGCTTAAGCCCGCGCGAAAAGGGTTAAGCGGCGGCGCGCGCAGGGCCAAAGCGCGCGTGAGGGCGAAACGCGCGGTGCGCAGCGCACGCCGCGGCGCGCCGAGCTGCGGCGAGCGCCGATTCGCGCCGCGACGCGCCGCCACGGCGCGGCGGAATGAACGCAGCGCGCGCGTCGCCGCGCCGCGCGTATCTACGCGCCGCAAAAATCCCCAAATATCTGCGCCACGCGCGCCCGCGCGCCACGCCGAACGCCGCGCCGCTCCGCTCCGCTCTTAACGCGCGCGTGCCCTTCCCTTCCCGCGCTTCTTGTCCGCCACGCACACCGGCCGCGCTCCCCTCCCACCCCCCCTCCCGCCCCTTCTTCCACCGCGCCGCAGCCCGCCGCAATGCTTGCGTTTGCGCCGGCGCCCGTCGCCGCCCTGCGCACCTCGTCGCCGCCCGCGCCGCGCAAGTCGCCCGCGCGCCCTGCGCGCTCGCAGCGCGCGCCGCGCCGACGGCGCGCCGCCTTCCACCCGCAACCCGCGCCGGCCGCCTCTCCGCCCGCCCTAGCGCCGTTTGAGGCCGTGCCGGCCGCCCCGCCGCCCCCGCCGCCTGCGGCGCCCCGCCCGCCGCCATTGGAGCCGCACCAGCCGCTGCCGCAGCCGTTGACGCTGCGCTCCGCGAACAAGCAGCTCAGTTCGCTTGTTCGCCGTAAAAACTCCTTCAGACGCTGCATGGCGCTGCACCGCCAGATGAAAGACCAACGTATCAAACCCAACAAGTATACGTACAGTCTGCTGCTCACCGCCTGCGCCGCCGTCAGAGACACGGAGAATGCCATGCAGCTGTATCACGAACTGCGCCACAACCGCGTGCCGCTGGACGACTACCTGCGCGCCAACTTGCTCACCGTCGTCACGCGCTCCAAGCAGCCGGACATTGACTTTGCCATGTGGCTCTTCGCCTCGTCTCCGAGACCGTCCACCATGCTTTGTAACATTTTAATCGACCTTTTTGCGCGCACCCACAACATCACCGGCGCCGAGTCCGTCCACCGCTACATGAATGCCGCCGGAATACGTGCCGATGCATACACTGTATCCGCCTTGATTCGCGCGCATGTGGCCACCGCAGGGCCGCATGCGGCGCTCTCGGCGCTGCGTGACATGTGGCGCGCGGGGCTCAGTGTGCATGTTTCCGCTTTTGGTCATGTGATTGCCGCGTTTGGCCACTTGGGCATGATTGATGACGCGGTTGCTCTTTTCGATGAGATGACCGTTTTTGGAGTGCAACCCAAGCAGAACACCTTCAACATCTTGATTGCCGCCTGTGAAGGCCGCAACATGCGAAAGGCGTTTGAAATCTTTGAGGAAATGAAAGCGACCACCTCCTTCAGCGGAGATCGCTACACGTACCACGCGCTCATCAAGTGCTGTTTTGCAGCGCGCAAGCCTGAGCGCGTGCCGGAATTGTATCATGCCATTAGACGTAGTGAGTTTCAGCCCAACCAAGTCAGCTACCGGTACGCGCTGCAGGCGGCCGGCATGCTCATGGACGTGGACCTTGTGGAGCTGGTGGCGCAAGACATGAGCAGCAATTCGTGCGACGCGCGAATGGACACCATGGCCACTTTTGTGGCGGCGGCCATTCGATGTTCGGACCTGCAGGCAGCGCTTTGCCACTTCTCCAACTTTGTCAGCCAGGGCGACGCCGCTCGGAACGCCCGCTTCTTCGACGAGATTCGCGCCGCGCTGCGTCGCTTTGACGCGCGCGGCGTGCACGACTCGAAGCATACGCAGCTGGTGGTGGATGAGCTGGAACGAAGCTGCATGCGCGAATGACGATAGATTGTGATTGTTTAGAACGCGGTTCCATTCCCCTCCCCGACTGTCTCATTTTTTGCTGGGGCTGGAGGCTCGCCATTGTACGCCTGCTCTGTATTGTACCATAGAAAGTTAACCGAATCGGTAAAGAACGAGCAAGTTATCTAACAAAAGTGGAGCAACGCCAGCGTCTGAATGAGATAAAAAAAAGAGGAAGCTCGGAGCGAGGGGAGAGGGGGGAGGTGACGGGAGAACGAATAGCACTGTCCCGGAGGAGAAGCAACAAAAACAGGGAGAGCAGTGCAGAAGGAGTTCCGAAGCTGCGTCCTATGGGGTTCGAACCCATGCTCACAAACGTGAAGCAGAACGCACGATCATTATCCTTGAGTCTGCCGCCTTAACCACTCGGCCAAAGACGCTTCCTGCACCACTCAGGTGGCCTCACGGTGAACAATTTTGATTATTTATTCCCTCATGTTCTTCATCCCTTTGGCGCCGCTCTCTGTGCGTGGCCACGTGTTAGTCCCCGACGGTCGACGTCCGCGCCGGAGCAGCCATCGACGATGTATAGTGTTTGCCGTCGACGGCGACGCCCTCGCTTCCCCTTCGTGCCTTCGTAGTCAGCGACTCTGCTCCACCACTTCTCTCTCTTGCCGAGTGGTTCTACCGAAAAGGCTGCGACAAGATGGTACGTGCTCAACGCCTGGTCCTCAACCAGCACAGACAATTCCCCTGAGGTACCACGCGATCAATTTATCCGGCGCATGTCGTCCGATCTGCCCATTTGATTCGTTTTGCTAACGTCCAACATTCCTCATCCCGTGTCGTTTTCGTTTTACGCGTTCGTATCGCGAAGGCTGTCGGTAAGAATAAGCGTCTGTCAAAGAAAGGCAAGGGATCCCGGAAGAAGGTGTTGGATCCGTTTTTGCGCAAGGAGTGGTATGACATCAAGGCTCCTTCTATCTTCAGCGTGCGTCAGGTCGGTAAGACCCTCGTGTCTCGCACTCAGGGTACGAGGATCGCGTCGGAAGCGCTCAAGGGTCGCATCTATGAAGTCATTTTGGCAGATTTGCAGAAGTCCGAGGACATGGCCTACCGTAAGATTCGTCTCAAGTGCGAGGAGGTTCAAGGTCGCTCTTGTCTTACCAATTTCAATGGCATGGATCTCACACGCGATAAGCTGTGCTCCCTCGTACGAAAGTGGCAAACGATTATCGAGGCTCACGTTGACGTGAAGACCACCGATGGCTATTTTCTGCGAATGTTTGCGATCGGATTCACCAAGCGTAGAGATGGCCAGGTCAAGAAGACGACATACGCTCAGAGCAGTCAAATCCGTGAAATCCGCGCAAAGATGGTCGAAATCATGGCCCGGGACGCCTCGGAGTGTGACCTTAAGGAGCTTGTCAGAAAGTTCATCCCCGAAGTGATCGGAAAGGAGATTATCAAGGCCACCTCTGGTATTTACCCGCTTAGAGATGTGCACATTAGAAAAGTCAAGATTCTCAAAGCACCCAAGTTTGACATTACCAAGCTAATGGAACTTCATGAAGCTGGTGGAGCTGCTGAGGACGTAGGCGCTCCTGTTGAAGCTGCGTCTGAAGCCCCTGCCGCACCACAGGAACCTATCCCTGGAGATATTCCGGCGTAATTGTTGTTTCGTAGCATTGTGTAAAGCCCTTTGTCTGCTATACTCGGTGTACATCGTTTGCCTCTAGGCGTTAGAAGTCGTTGTCGCTGACTTGAGTCAATCAACCCCCCGGAGCCCGTGGGCCCAAAAAGACGTTCTTCGTATTCGCCTATTTTCGCCTCATACTTGGTGAAGAAGATGAAGTTCGTTTCCTTCCTGAGCACATTCGACTAACATCTTCGCGTTGATAAAGATGTTCTGCAAACAAACCTCATTTCCTACAAACGCGAGTTCCGCAAGGTCTGGACGACCACCACACTGCCGTAGGTTGTCATGAGATGGGACGTTTTTTGGTTTTCACAAAAGGCCGCCCGCAACGTCTGCTTTATTCGCTCTAGCGATGTTACACTGTCAACTGCGGCTCAATCGACCTTTCCTTTCATCTACTGCTACAAAGGAGTAACCGTTACGGTGATTCGAATCGATCAGTGTTATGCACGGAGCGTTCCTTTCAATCTTGTAACCTCAAAACGGAATCTAACAGTGTGCAGAGGCTGTATGGCAGACGCACACCAAAATCTCACATGAAGACTGACAGAAATATCGTTTGCGATCAATTGGAGCAAGAGCGCCTCACCGCTCTACGGTGAGGTTACCGTACAAAATTACTCTTCGGATACAACCCAGCAGCAGACGTGGAGCCGGACCATGCTTGTCACGGAGCTTTAAAGTATGATGACCCCCATGGTTCGGATAAATCGAAACGACGGACAGAGGTCCATCCTGAAGCGACACGGGTGCTCACGTCTACTAGGCCGTCGTATGCTTAAACATGAGAGATTTCTATGTGCTTCTATCGTACCGCATCATATTGCAACCACTATTGTCAGCGGATACTAGAAGTTGTGTATGTACCCTTTGGCACTTATCACACTCGGAATGAACAGCAGGCTCGGTTCGCTGGCCATCGCAATTCCCTGCCAAAGGTTGATGTGTGAATGGAGTGCCTCATCTTCAAAAATAGAGTCTCGACGAGTTTCAGGCCACAGTCCATTAACACCATCGGCCTGCGAGTTTGGACCTCTATAGTGATTACGTAGTGCTTACCGAGGATGAGAAGAGGTCGTAACGAGAGTTCTCGAACTGGACATATGGTTCTGATAAATGTCTTTCTTGTATGGTTCAGTTTCTTCTCTCATACGGGGACGGCAGAGCTTCAACAATTTCCATTCTTTCCGTCGACTGTCGAATCTTACAGACAACTTGAATCGATTCCTCCTGTCGGAATAACTGTTCAGTCACAAAGCGAAGTGAATTTCTTCCTCATCAATGGAGAATCAGACGAACTGTTGGTTAGTTTCACTTTTATGCCGCCAAGTGGATCCTCACCCGAGGACTTTGTGATTAGCTTTGGTTGCGAATCGTCCGTCGTGCTCTTTGATGACTCTTGCACGATTTCTAATACCATATCTACAATTGAGGGTACAGATGCGACCGCCTTCAACACCACAGTGGCATGTACATTTGAAAGGTTTCCCGCGACGACTTCATGCTCGCTCTCGGCTACCTCAGTTGCTCGCCAGCTTTTGCAGTTTCAATCGGATGGGGTTCCGGTGAACGTTTATGGGATCGTACTGTACTTGCCTGATCAGAACGGTGAAGTTTCGGAGAATGCACGGTTATTGTCGGGGTACGCCAACTCTTACGAACTTGAGACCTTCGACCGAGAAGATCAGGGAGTTCGCGAACTACCTTCCTATGGAATCCTACCAGACGGTACATCCTTCAGAGGTTCGAACGGGATATCTCTTCTCGACTTAGCCTCAGTTTCGGTTATTGCCGACGATCAAATTTTCTGGTACAATATCTCCACATGCTCTATTACTGGGAGCTCATATGGGTCCAATGGAGTCATCTTGGATAATCCTGCTCGGTGCGGGCTGAGTTTCGCTGCAAGAGATGAAGACGCTTTTCCTACTTTTGGAGCACAGTTCCGACCCTTCAAGTCCGGGAAGTTTACATTGCAACTGAATTGGGGTTCACTTGGCTCAAGCGAAGAAGAGTATGAACAAGCGGTTGTCTTCAGCGTTGTTGAACGAGCTCCGCCAGTAGTTGTGGACGTATCGAGACGGTCTGTGTACCAAAGTCTTCCATGTGGGATTGAGACTCTGAACATAACAGGGTACAATTTCAGATTTAGTGACAAACGAGAGATATTAACAAGTAACGAGGATGGATCAGTTTCTGTCTGGCCGGAAGCTGAGGAATCGTTCTCTTACGATGAAACGGAAGATCTATCATTTTTGTCCTTCGAGAGCTCTGGTGGCGTTGGTAAAGATGTGTCATTCGCCATTGTGGTGTTCTACGGCTCTGAATCATTGAACGCTGTTACTTTGGAGAATGGAAACCCTTTTTCGACAGACTTTAGCACCCCGCCTATGCTGCTGGGCCTTGCACCAAACGTCACAGAACCACAAGGTGATACAATGATTCTTCTGAACGGTGCTTTCGACGGATTCCGTGATTCCAGCATCGTAAGAGTGGGTGGGTTTGAGATTCTTGGAACTGATGTGGAGATCCTTGAAAATGGAAGCCTTGCGTTTCTTGCCCCTCCTTTGTCATCATTAGGGAAGCAGTTCACGTATGAAGTATACGTTGAGGTTTGTGCAGAGCGTTCTGACTCTCTCGCATTGACATACAATGTTGCTCCAATCGTTTCTATCACCGCTGCTGATAGTAGCACGAACGATGAAAACGCTTACGTGATACCTTATGAAGGGGAGGTTACCTTCGTTGCCGAAGTATCCGCGAACAATGTCAATGTTACATACATTTGGAGTCTGTTCAGTTCTGATGGTAACGTGGTTTCTCTCGGGAACTCATCGGTCAATGAACAGATATTCACGGTTACGCCCGACATGATAAGGCCTAGCGGAACTACTTACGTCTTCCAGGTCAACGTGACGAACTCCATTGGAATCTCCGACAATTCCAATGCTTCAGTTGTACTCGCCAATCCTGTTGAAGAGTTCATTCTTGTGAACGTTTTCGAAACCGAAACTTTGCAACGCTCCCTGAATACCACAACGTTGATACAAGCATCGCTTGTGGTGGAAGTTGTTGATATCTCGGAGATACTCCTGGAATGGACTTATAGGGGCGAACGATTCATAGTTGATGAAAGCATGGAGTTCAGGAATGGATCGCGCTCCGCACAAGATGTGACAGGTCCTACCAAACTTGGTCTTGAGTTCAATATCGCCCGCAGAGATCTTGAAATCGGTGTATCTCAGCTGGAACTGATAGCTACGCTAGCGAGTAATCAAGACATCAGTGGAAGAGACGCTATAGACATCTTAGTTGTTCCCTCGGAGTTGGAGGCTATCATCAATGACGGATTGAACGGAACGCTGATACTCAGCGGGAACGATCTCCATCTGAACGGAGGTGATTCTTTTGATCCCGATGTTCTGCCAGACGAAAGCAATCCAACAACAGAGATTCAGTATGATTGGATTAGTTGCCAACGTTCTCTTGATTCATCATTTATGGCAAGAGTTTCGGACTGTTCTTCTATTCTCCCTGAGATACGTAACTCAGTGAACATTACAATTGACGCCGCAGACCTTCTTGACTCCCGATTGGATACCACAGCAGATCCGGATCCGACTTTCCTTGTCTTCGGTTTAATGGTTTCCAAAGATAATCGTTCATCCGAGACGTATTCGTACTTCGAAATGCGAACAGTAGAGACCTTGGAAGAAGTACCCACCCTAAGTTCTTTGGATGTGGTAGATGGGAAGGGCATTCCCACAGATCTGAAGAGCGCTAACTTATTCTCTGACATCGTTATTCAACCCGAAAGTAGCAACGCCTTCGTGTCATGGTCATTTGATATGTCCAAGGTTAGCCAGCAGTATCTTCTTCTCCAGCAAGGAGTTCTAAGGGAAGGATCAGGTTTCGTCTCCACTCGCGGTGAGAAGTCCCGCCTTCCTCTCGCGTTCACTGCGAATGCTCTGGAGGAGACAACTGAGTATGTTGTGGCGGTGTCGGTATTTTCGTCACAGAGTTCACTGGTACAAACATACGAAGTCTCCTTTGTAACGAACGAAGCTCCTAGCCTATCATGCACCGGGCCGATTGAAGACTCTGGGATTACATCTGAAACAATGTTCACAATCAGCGGGCAACTTTCCTTTGAAACACAGGGCGTCGAGTATTGCTTTACTCTGATCAGCTCAGTGAATGAAAGGTTTTCCATTGGAAAGGGTTGCAGTTCAGTTCCTTTCGCGTCATTCAGTGTTCACAAAGATGGAATATACCAAATTGAGTGTGAGGCAAGAACCGTGGGTGGTGATTTGGTTGACAAGGTGACATTGAACAAGACTCTATCTGTAAGTACCCCAATTCCTCCGGAGGACCAAACTGTGCTTGGGAATTTGGCCGAGCGACTTGCTAATCTTACAGAAGAAGCAGCTTTCTGTGAAGCTGTCCGAGATCACGGCTGCCTGACCTCACTGATATCAGCCGTGAGCAACGTTGCCGGAATAGTCGTGTCTACCACTGATTCCGACTCATCGGAGGAGGCGCAACTTCTCGTGGATCAGACTCGGTCGTATGTGGCAAACTTAACCCGGATAAGCGAGGATCTGACAAGAACAACGGTGTATCGCCCAAATCAGATTCTTCCAGCTATCGATTTGACATTTTACCTTTTGTTGGTACCGCAGAGTCTCTTTGATGATGAGACAACTCTCTTTGCTGCATTGAGGCAGGCCGAGACTGCGATCGAGATCACAGAAGACAGCACTATCGAAGCGTTAGTTAGTGAGTCTCTTGTTGAAAAAGTTTCATCGATTGCTAACATTTCGCTGGCTGTGGCTTTCAACATTGGACAAGAAGGAACGTCGAGAAGGAGGCTGCTTCAAGAACCAGGTTCAACTCGAAGAGCCTTTGGTGTCTTACTGATGAAAACCACGAGATTCATCGCGTCGGTAAGGGCACAACAGGAGAGTTGCGGATTCTCTGGAACTGAATCAACCGCCATAAGGAACTCTGACATTAGTAGCCAGGTACCTGAAAGGTCATCCAACACAGAGATTCCCCCAGTTGAGCTCCATATTCAGATTTCCTGTAATACTGATCAAGTGGGTGGGGTGGTCGAATTGTCAGAGATACAGAGAAAGGTCTGTCCAAGTATAGTACCGGACGTAACGTCAAAACGTGTGGTAGTGACGATTATCGTTATCCCCGGGGAATCGCTGATAGCTACAGGGCTTCTGGTGGACGTCGAAAACCGGGCTACTCAGTGTCCAATTCTTGAGGTTCGAGGACTTGAGACAGATGAGATTTCCTGCACAGTGCTTTGAGATAACCATGAAGATTGCCACGAGTTCAAGTGAAACTGCTGGTGAGATCAAGGCTGGGGTTGTTCGCAACGACAGTTCTGTGCCTCTTGATTTCTGTGATGTCGACGACTGCTTCATTTTCCAGACTGATGAGGAAGACTTGGTCTCCGTTACAGATTCCACCATCACCATACTAACAAAGAACCAAGGGCTTTTGGTTGCTGGTATTCCGAAGGAAAGAATAGCTGGTCCAGATGTCGAAGATATCAGAGGAAACGGAGTGGCAGACCTCGGTTCGATTGGTGTGGCAATCGGAATCGGAATAGCTTTTGTAGTGGGAACCATTCTGATTATGTGGTTTGCCGCAACTCACTTTGTCGTGGCCGCCCCTGCCGCTGCTATAGAAGATGATTGGGAATATGTGGAACGTGACGCATATGGAAGAGGTTACGAAAACGAAGACAGAAGTCCGCACCCAGAATTCAGGGCCGAACATTTTCTGCCAACAAATGTTAAGCTCCCTTACAGAAATAGATGAATTGTGTTGCGGAGAGGGCTCTTCTTGATGGTGATCTGCCGAACTAAGCTGCTGAACACCTCTCATATCCCTCTATTTTCTTTACCCTTATTCCCTCGTACAACTCGTAAGTGCCATCCTCTCTTAGGATATACAAGGTAGATTGGTCAAATTCGTCACTAACAGTGTTGTAGCTTTAATCAACTTATTGAAGTCAAGGTGTATTCTCGCTCATCTCGATGTACTAAAGTGTTGACATCTTTCCGACAATTGTGGATGTCCTTATCTGTGAATCCCAAGGTTATGTGGAAATCCTTCTGTGGCAAACCCATTTCGTTTCTCAAACGTTGTGCTTCCGGCCATTTGATAACAGCGTAGTATGCTACACGAACTTGTTTCGAGAAACTTGGTCTAATTTCAGATTCCGCTTCGTTTCCGTCCCAAGCTACTAAGCCGTTTGTCGTTGAAGAGCACTGAACGCGACCCAGACCTAAAACTAGCAAAGAAGAGCCGAATAACCGCCGAGAGACCAACTCAAGACACATATCTGGATCGTCTCTATAAACAGAATTAATGAGGTTGACTTCTGTAGGTGAAATGATAGTAACATGGTGAGGTCGACCTCGAACCAAGATACGACGCTCCACAAGACTTTTGGGTACTTTGCTTAGGTAAGCTGTACATATTGCCTCTACCGTGGCACCGCCGAGCCCAATATAATTGTCAAAGAAGAAAGGCCAATATGGGCTTCGAGACACCACCACAGTGCGTTGTGCTCCACGACCATCGCTTCGATGCCACAAACCCAAAGACTCAGCAACAGCATGAACGACTTTTCGTCGCCTTTTGCCAGCACCAATGGCAGAACGGTAGATACCATTTGAATTCTCATCGCACACCAAAGCCCTTAAACTTCGTTCCACTTCCATTACCTCAGTCGCACCAAGGCCATTCAGTACACTCCCGTCTACAACGTCGCGAACAAATCCGTTCGCTAGCTCATCAGACAGCCAATCTCCTGTAAACTTAAAACCTTCCTTCTCTGGCCATGCAACAAGCACATCATTCTTCGGAGTGCATGATAAAGGTCTCATCTTTGTCAGTCTTATCTGATAATGATCCGCACGGAGCCACTGTAGACGATCCCATTCCACCAATGCTTTCGACAGCTTTCTCCAGTCATCTATCCCATGTTCCCCGAAATCTGCTGCTTTCGCAAGGCAGTCGTATTCACCCTCTTCGAGCAAACCCCTAAACACGGTACTCCTTGGTACATGCCAGTCTATCTCAGAACGATCACAGAAATCTATTACTGGATTTGTGCAAGATGCGGCTCCGGTCGTTTTACCACGCGATGAGACTATAGCACCAACGCAACACGGAACCACTAGAAGTGCAGCATTTGAGCGGACAGCAGCGGAAATAACGGCATCAGAAGCACCTCCACATGCATGCAAAGCCAGAGCAATGTCAAAAGAAAGAGACAGCTTTTGTACAGCGACATGGTGGGTTTGAATGTTGTTGAGTTGTGCCCTTTTGGCTCGGTCCGAGGCGATAGACAGAGCGGTGCTGTTCTCGTCAACGATGTGTACCGAGGAGTCTGGGAAGAGTGTAGCGATAACCAGCGCAACATGACCGCAACCACCACAAAGATCAACTATTGTTGGATACCTCACAGGATGGGCCTCGACGAGAATGGAAAGGACCGAAACGAGATACCGTATTTGGGCACGCTTCTTGTCGGCCCGGGCCGGGGGAACGCCATATTTTGGGACCGGTCCATGGGAAAGCCCTCTGGATGCGGGATCCACCGTCTGTGGTATACTAGCAAACCCATTGGGTTCAAGAAAAGAAGTCAGTCTCGGAAAGTTTGATGGATGTGGAGGTGGAAGGGTATACACGGGCAGTGCTACATCGTGCAGCAGTATACGTCGTGTGATTTGTTCGGCTATTTTCAAGTCAAGCCCATCAACCCGCTTTGGAACTTCCCGTATCTTCGGTGCCCACGGCTTAAAGTCATGTTGAGCTGCTTCCTCATCGCTCATTGAAGGAATTGCTCAGTAAATGCGGGTGACCAAAGATGCGAAACCGTCTTACAGAGCTCTTTGCCAGAACGAACGTTCGTTTTACTCGCGAAACTTTTACCTTCGTATGTTCTAAAAAGATAAAAGTATTTCGACACTCTTTGACTGGCCCTATTACAAGGGTAGCAAGGCAAGTCAACAATGAAGGCGGCTTTGTCTACCCTTTTGAGTCAAAAAGTTTTGACACTACAGACTCTTTGTGTAGTACAGAGATCACAGTCTATGATCCCGAAGATTGAACGCTTGGCAATAGAAGGCTACCTGTAGCTCTCCCCCTCTCCCTACCAGTTTGGGCGCAGTAGTCTAATTCCTGCATACTGTAGTCGAAAAGTGCCGGTCTTCTTCGGGATCAACTTTAACAACAAATAAAGCGCTGAGTTCGAGACGTAATTCAACTGTTGTTGTCGTTGTTGTGGCAATATTCCAAGTTCCATCATTAGGCCTTAAATGACAACCAACACGAGGTGCAATGCTCTGGCGGTGAACTGAAACGCGTAGCGCACATGAGCTTGGCGCAAATAATAGACAACTTCTGGGCCGCGCCACGTCACGATCTCTTTGGGCACACTGTTCATAGCCCAAAGCGCGCTTCCACCAACTTCGTCGCTAAGTGCTGATTGCCCTGTGCAGTGGTCAGGGATGCCCAGAAGCACTCTGTTCCAGCACGGCGTGCCTCTTTCATGTTCCAGCGGCGAAAATCCGAAGTGCATAAAAGCAATCGCCGCCCTATTTGTTCTGCGTCCGACCGACTCTAATTCGGACTGTCTTAGTCATCAACCGCTCTCCAACTTGAAAGCTCAACATTTTTCAATATCCCACTTTCTATTCTTCTGCCTCTTGTGTTTAGCCTTCTTCGTTAACAATGAACCTGGATTTTGACCGTCAGAGGTTTATGAACGCCGCAGCGCATGCCAATTCGGCGTTTCAGTCTACAGAGACTGTTTTGAGAGGATGCGCCGGAGATTTTGTACCCAGTTCAGCTCTTATTGAGACAGTGGACGCTCTCCAAACGTTTTTGATGCATGCCAGATTGTTAAAGGAAGCATATGAAACCCTTCCTTCTCAGTTGAAAGACGGGGGTATCCCTCGGATTCGAGACGTGAAGAAGAAGGTGAACGATGCACATAAGCGAAACGAACGGCTGACCAAAAGGGTCAAATCCTTACAGAGGAAGTTGCAACGCACAACAAAACGCATTAAGTTGTTGCAAAAGCCAAGGTATACGGATGAAACACCTCACGTGAAAGTGTCGGCGATTTCAAGGCATTCGTCTATTTCTGAAGCCAAACATCAACCGTCAACGGGTAGTTGGGAATGTTTGGATTCAAACTCTTTAGTCGATTCCTGGCCCTCTAGGCATGGATCTCTGATGGAGTCATCATCACCTGCCGCACGCCAATCGGTCGAGACACTTGTTTCTTCCAAAGAGGTCATCGACTCAGAGCCGTGCGATTTGAGTTCTTCTTCCTGTAAGAGCGAAGAGTCTCAATTCGAAGACATCTCTTATGTACACTCCGGTCGAGAGAACGCAATTACTGGCAAGCCCAGAAGTTCGTTCGTACGACAACATGAACACGAAGGTGTGGCCACTTTGCAAGTTCGTGAACCCGCTTACGCACAGGTCTTTAAAGACGATGTGCTCATCAGCAGCAAGTTTGTAGTAGAGTCTCCGTTTACACTTGGCAAGTTGGGATCTCCCACTTTTTCATACATTGGGTTTCGGTATATTGATGAAACTACGTTGCCTTTTATACCGGTGAAGAATGTACGCTTGTTGTACTATAACCCAGGTGCTGAGCCGTATCCGGATATAGTGAAGGAACGCCCTGGGAAATGTCAATATGCGCATACGCACATACTCGTGGCACTTGAGGAGAAAGTGTTCGATGCAATCGTGGATATGAGCATATGCGCATTCCGAGAGAGCAGGAAGGAAAGGGAGCGTGCAACGGAAATTCAGCGTCCACAGTGCGAAGCCTATGCTTACGATGCAGACTTGGTCTCTGTGTTGGTGCACATGAATGCTGATTCTTATGTACGCGTTGCTGATGAACGAGAGGATGTAGCAATAGGTTTAATCTCATCCGTGATGCATGATAGGCAATCGGACATCAAGGGGGATGCCACGTTTTACTTGAGGTTTGCAAGTTTCGAAGATGGTGTTCCTGTGCTGTGCTTCAAATTGCACGGCATCAAGGTGAACGCGAAGGAGTATGAATAGACCAGCGATCATACACAAGCTGAGGCATATTTGAACATCTACATGTCGTCAATCCCGATTAAAGACAAGATGAAACATTTCTTTTTCGCATAGAAATTGGCGTCACCAGGTTCGTACGCGGAAGAAGAACAATATATGCGATCAGAGTTGGGCCAAACGTGTGCGCGTTTGGTATCGACGTGACAAACGCATACCCAGGGTGCCAACGTCATACGCAAATGGTGCCTAGTATACGGGACTTTGGCCGTGGTCCGCGGCGTTGCAAAACGTCTGAACTGACATACAGTAAGTTGCAAGACAAGCTTGGCACTGAAGTGGCAGGCCATTTGCATTTGGCCCGTAGACATGGATCAACAGTAAGGGATACACATCATATTTACACCCACTTCAGGAAGATACAACTGCTGCACAGAACAATTTGCCTCGATCCGACTGAGCTCTACGATTTGGTGGCAGAGCGCTACCGTCGGTAGCCGTGGTTTGCAACATGTTGTTGAACTGCGGGATTGCGCAAGAGCCGATATAGTCAGCGATGCAGGCAAAGCTCGAGCGCGAGTAGGCGAGCTCGCGGGTCGCGAGACAACGGGCTTGCCGCGCTTGGGTTCTCGGCCAGCCATTGGCCTCGAGACCAATGCCTGGAAGAGGTGCGGCTCGTGCTCCGCGGCAGAGCAGTTGACAGAGGTGAGGTCATATTTGGGCAGCGTCAGCAATAAACATCGAAAATTTGCTCGCCAGCACCACCGGACTCGCTCGCGCCTACACGCGCTGCTCCTCCACGGACTCATTGTCTCGCGGCCTGCTGCGCGTGAAGCGGCTGCGCAGGCTTGAGCCCACCTTTCTCAGGAAGTCGTACTCGTCGGATGAAGAGCTCGACACGTACATGAGCCGCTCGCCATGTTCGTACACACTGGTGACCACCGGGTTTCCAGTGATGGGCTCGTCAACGTGTCTGTACGTGCGCTGTGCCCAATGCAGTGGATCTCCCATGTCGTAGAATATGTGCCGTCTGAACATGAGCGTTCCGAGGAACGCAAGCAGAGACAGCGCCCACGACACGCCGATGACAATGATGAGCGCCAGCGGAACCTCGGTTGCGTCTTCTGAGCGGAAGAATGGGCAGGTGCTTACCTCAGATGAGGTGAGTACTCTTCGGCGCAGTTCCAGCGGGTCGTTCACGTTCTCGGCGAACGCGTTGACGGCTCGCCGCGCTAACAAAGATTCCTGGTCCTTGTCTATGTCGAACATCAAGATAGTTTCAAGATAGGGAACTAGAAATCTTTCCTGTATTATTAGATCAATCTCAGTCTCATTGATTAGAGCAGAGAAGCGCATGCGTCGGCCTCTAAGTTCGAGGAAAACGCAACCAAAGTCGGGAATGCAGGCGCGCTCTTCACTCGGATCAAGGGTACTCAATTCACGACCCTCATTAACAAACTTGTACAGGGCGGTCTTGGAGCAACGCACGTCAGCGTCTTCGAGGCTGCGGTTGCCAATCCGTTGAAAGGTTTGAGTCCCCTCGGCACGAATGCATGATATGAATATGGAGTCAGCGCTGAAATTGAACACGGCGCCATCGCTCCTGTCATATCTGCCAACAGAGACGCAGGAGCGAGATTCGGGTGTGAGAGAGAGCGCGGGATCGCTGAAGAAGGACATGAAAACCTCCAGAACGATGAAGACGATCATGGCAAACACGGCGAGAAACTTGGTTCGCATTCGATGAAGACGCACGCTGACCTGCCTGCCGCGTTTGAGAGCGTTGCACTCGGCATACCGGTTGAATCCGAGCGCGGCTCCGAAGAGACATAGCTCGGCCGCACCCGATAGCACGGTGACGATAAGGCTGACGAACTGCGATTTGAGATGAATGACCACCATGCGTGGGCGGGGAGAGGGGCGTAGCGACGCGACGCACCGCAACGCAACGGCAGGCAACGCAACTCAACGGAGAGTGGTGGCGCAGAGGAGGGGGTGTGCAAGCAGATGGGCGGCGAGGGGACAGAAGAGCGGTGCAACGGTAGACGTCGAGGGTTGGGTTAGCCTCAAGTGGCGTCAAGCAGAGGGTGAGGACGGGGCAACGAACTATGACAGGACGCGTTGTTGCTGGGCAGGGCGTGCGGCGCGGAGCGGCAGGGGCGGCGGCGCATACAGCGGCGGCCGATAACTATAGCGCACACCGTAATGCTGCGTCAACAGCGCTCAAGCGGCGCGCGGAGCGCGGCGGCGCGCGTGACGTCGGTGGTGAGCGTGTGCGTTATTCGAACTGATTTGATACGTTCGCCGTGCGCTGTTACGACTGTCGTTTTTCTGCTCTGCGCCGCGCGCGTACAGCGCGTCACGACGCGCTGCGCGCGCCGGCGGGTGGCCACGTTGTTGCCCGCTGCTGGCGGCGTGCGCGCGGTGGCCGCCGAGCGCCATTAGCCGCGCAGCGGCCGCTGGCCGGTGCTGCTTCAGGTTCACAAGCGCGCCGGTGGCACCGTGTCACCGTAAGCGCCGCCGGCACAACCAATTTGGTGCCGCATTGCTGTGCCCGTCGCTGCTGCGCGCATGGCTAACGTTATGGGCCCGTTGTGATGTGCAACTGTGCCCCGTGCCGCCGCCCCGAGACCGCACTGCCATATGCTTCCGCTTGCTAATAAGTTGACACGGAAGACAGCGTCCCCGCGCCGCCTCCTCTACGTTGTCAACCCTCCTGTGCCAACAATCTCCGCGGTGCGTAGCACTGCATCATCATGATCCTCATGCCTCGTTGACGCCATGAAAGCATAGTACAAATAAATATTTAATATCCCCCATCAGTCAACCGCTCATGTTCTAGTTCGCACTGACCGCAGCCGCTTGACAAAACCACACAACACATGTTCAATTGTACAATGCTCCCGATGTTGCACAACAAAAGCTTAACAGCTAACTAACTACGCGGTTTCTGCTTTGCCGGCAAATTTAGCACATTGCGTATCGCCGATACGCAATTCCACTCTCGCTATTTTGGTCCTTCTCAGAGCGAACAGTCACGCGTCCACAATGGGCTCCATATTTTGCTGACGTTGACTTCTCTGCAGCGAATCACTCCTATCTGCCAAACTTACTTGCAGAAAGTAAGGTTATCCAGTTGCCGCGGCGAAAGCCTCTCGCAGCTTAACTTTGCGCTCTTCCAGCGCCACCAGTAGTGGCTGTGTCAATCTCTACCCACCCAGCCGCGTTACCAGCCAAGTCATTCTTTGATGCATCCACCTGCCGCTCGTGCATTCTGGTAAGACGATCATGTGCACCCCCCAGTGCTCAACCACAAATTTGCAGTAATAAATGTTGTGTTGAATACCTTTTGTAATATAGCTTTACGGCCTGTACAACCTCTATTTCGCTGATAACACTCCTGCACCGAACATCGCCGAGCTGAGCAGTTTCCTTCATTTTCCTCCACACCTTCAACGCTTGATCTCGTGGCCAAATAATATTTTCTAGTAGATCGTAGATAATGGCTGTGCGTATTTACCTTCCAAAGTGATCACCACAAAATATGTATTTGCATACCAAATCAAAAAAGATCATTGAAGGATTATTAATCCTGGAGCATCAAGCGCTGTGGTACACACAAGAGCGCCGACTTGTATTGTGAATCACATCGCAGCGGCCAAGAGAAATGAATTCTTTTTTTATCTCATTGCCGTTCATGACTGACGTGCTACAGTGCATACCGTGCTCATGACCTCCTGTCTCTTGCAAAAACAACTTGAAAACAACATTTTGGTGATGGCGTCGGCAGTTACAGCCAAAAGGGGCAAAGATGATAAAAATAAAGTTTGGTCTCGTAGAGTAACAGTCTAATAAGACAAAGAAGCACTAGCCAAATATAAACTCACGTAGATAGAGTACGGCAAAAGCCAAACAACAAAAGCATAAACACAAGAATAAAAGAGGCATACCAAACGATATACAAAGATATTAAAATGAAACAACAAAAATAATATAAGTAATAAAAAAGAAAACAAAAATTATCACAACTAAAAAATAAAAAACAGGACCTGTGCTTTAAACGATAGTATTGTTCTTCCTTCTAAGTGTTGCACCATGTCGTCGGCTTCTATAGTGGACGCGCAGATCGTCGGATTTTGAGAATCGGATATTCCAACCCTTGCAGTGAATGTCCAGCTCGATAAAGTTTGCACTGCGCAAAGCGCAGCGATGGCGACGGTTGGCTTGATCAACGTCAATCTCAAGCTAAATCAAGACCTTGATGTCACGGAGACTACAGCGTTTGAAAATTCGCTTTGACGGTGTAAGATTACGACAGCTCTTCTCCTTCTGAGTGGCTACGCAATAGATATGGCATTTGTGTGTCCCGTCAAGAGGCTGCATAGCCGACTTGTTTATCTGCGGAACGGGATCGTGAACGTCTCTTAGACGCTCGTCCGGGTCAACCACGGACTAGTACTCGCTGGATAAAACGAAAGACCTTGGCACTTGATGTAAAACAAACAAGAAGTTAGTAGTCACATACAATGCAAAAAGAGCACCTGCAAACATCTTACTTCTGAATGATTGCCTTAAGGCCGTAGATCTATAGGAACCTTACACCGCATCACACCGGGTGTCTACAAACAACAGTTGGAAAGCAACACTATGTCAGGAACGGAATTGCAACTCGAAAGAACCAGTAAAGCCAGAGTCGAAGGCTACGACGAAAAGCAAGGAAACGGATACAGGCAGGGAAGGCCCGCACAACGACGAAGAAACGGAGAAGAGCAACACCAAAGGGAACCGCGGCTAGTAGAAACGGGAAACAACGATAAAAGGAACAAAAACAGCAAAGAAAATCACAACGGAGAAGACGTGAGGACGGGGAACCAAGAAGAACGGACTTCAGAAGAGAGAGGCAAGCCCGCACAAGGCGAAGCTAACGGTAAGGTAGTGCGAACGCTTTGCACACTCACATAAGACGAGCCCAGACGAAGGACTGGGTGAGTAGCAGGGTGTAGTACAGCCATAGGCCGTGAAAACGTACTATGCCTTGATAAAGGAACAAGTTGCGCAGCACCCAAGCAGGGAAGAAGGAGCACTCAACGGACGCTAACAACGGGGCGCGAGATGGGCGGGCAGCACCGGTAGTGACGGTAGGATGACCCTTGTGGGAAACTAGACGATGAAAGAATCAGCTAGGGGGTGCTTGAGGTTTACCACGTTGAGCTCTGCCCGGTGGGAGATGCTTAAGTGCACCTCCCACGGGCACAAGCCACGTGTCGAAAATAATAAACTATCTACATATAAGGGGGGTCCCGAAGGGCGACACGACAACTGTCATAACCCTACACATGTGGGGCCCCGAGGTGCACCCTGTGCACACTAACTAAATAAACTAATACTATGCACCCGTCAGGGCGGTGCCTCTCATTGCACTACAGACTCCCCTTCTTAGGCCTGGCCTCGTCCCGAGGCTGGCCTAACATTCCCATTCGCGGAGTGACCGCGATTGCGGTTCTCACTGAACAACGATTTCCAGTCCACCAAGATCCTATTTGGGTGACCATCTTATGCGACGCAACGCGCGGGAGAGCAACGCGAAGTGCCCGTGATGGGAGCACAACCAATGCAACGTGCAACACGGTGAACCCCGCCCTGCGTTCCCTCGAATTCCCGATTGGGTGACGAACGAGCACACGAGCGCTGCGGCTGGCTGACACAGCCAAGAGCCGGTCATTGGAGCTCCGCAGTACCCAGGGGGCGCGGTTGCCTCAGATCGAAGAATTCCCATTGGGTTGGCCAGAGAACTCGAACGGACCTTCCCCAATGGGAACGTTCATGCACAAGGGTAGCGCCGTCGATTCCCTCACAGGCTGTGGAAACGTGCAGCGTGTCGCTGAATTCCCGGTTGGGGTACCACGACCATTGGCAGCGCGCTTCATAATTTGCAAGCCGCCGGAATCCCTATGAGCGAGTTTGTCGCCCGTTGAGCGACCATTGCGCCTCAGCGAGCGAAGGGGCTTTACAAGGGGTTGAGCTCCCTGCGTGAGACAAATCAACAAACAAAGAAATCCCGAGAGGGTCACGAACGACTGCGACCGCGAAACAGCAAGGTTGAGATCACAGCAGTCCCGTAGTGGGCAATCCGACCGAATTAAGAACCGGCGACAGGCGCCAAGGATTGCTGGAGTTTCGATTCCTACAATCCCTGCGAAGCGCGCGCGAGCGATGCGACACGGGGAGCCTCAGTGCGGAAAAATCCCGTTTTGGGTCGACAGTCTGATAAGCAAACCAGAAACAAATTCCAGACCAATCTGGATCCCGGTTGGGCAAGCTACGACCGAAACAAGGTTCGCGGTTGCTCCATAATGCGAGAATCCCACGCGGGGTCCAGCGATGCCAAGTGTGCAAGAGCAGGTTCGAACCATCCTCAGAAGTCCCAGAGGGGTGATACGCCATGGACGAAGTCACGAATAGAGCCCTTAGATGCGTAGCAGATTGTCCTTTCGAGGAGGAGCTAGTAGGCGCACACCGCGTTACGAGGCTCAGTACTTTCCTGTCAGGTCACCGAAGGTACGGTAGAGACTCCCCGATGCAGCGAGACTTTGAATCCCACCTGGGTCCTTTTCACTCATCGGCATCCCTCTCCGGGTGCTCCAGTTTGCTCCTGTATTCTCCCGTAGGGTTCTTTCCGAAAAAGCACTGTACCGAAACACTCGGCGTAGACGGCAAACGTTGCTTCCCAATGGGTATGATTTCCTTCCCGTGGGGGTACGTTCGAGAGAGAGGCTCTCGAAACCGTTCTCCTAAGGGGCCGCATGTCCGAGTGGGAGGCGTTCACCTTCTGTACGCACCGCGCGACGACATCCCATGGGGGCGCTGCGCTTCGAAACGAATCGCGTTGGATCGAGAGAAAACTTTCATTGACCCTGTTGGGAGCTACGAATCACAGTCGCCCAGCCACGAGCTACTGACGGTCGAAGGACTGCTCACATATCCCGGATGGGTCGTATCGTTTGCCGGTCCCAACGGCTGTTGACCCCGGTACGGGTCGTCTCATCATCGAGCATGAACCTAACAAGGGGCATTCTAGATGCGTCCCTGGCTCCCTGGTGGGCGATGGTCCCGTTGGCCTTTGCTCACTGTCCTCGTCATATATGGATGAGTCCTCTTTCGCACCCTCCGAGTCGGACTTGAACGGCCCAGGGGGTGCGGTCCGTCGTAGCCGTCGTACCCGTGGCGGGAATGCGTGGCGCGCTTCAGCTCGCTTGAGTCAATAAAGAGCTTCAGCTTCTCCATTTTTTCTTTTGCAGGACGCGTGGTCGCGGCGCGTTTTCGATGCGATCATCCCTCTCGAGGGCGAGCGCGAGAACTTTGGTGGTGCGTGCGGGGTGCACAGCGTGCGGCACGGCCCTCATGGCGTGAATTGAGCCCTACTTGGGTCCCCTCCTCTTCTTGGAGTGCGCTTGGACTCCAAGCGTCAAGACTTCCCGGCTGGGTGAGCCGGAGCGAGGTTGGTAGCACGCGCGCGCGTGCACGGTGCTGCGCGCGTGCGCGCGGCACGTGCCAGCAAGGCGGCGCGGTGCACAGTACGCGCGGAGGCCAGAAAGGTATGTCCTCGATAGGTGAATAGGCCAGAATCGGCGAATTTCCCGGAAAGTTACTTGTAAGGCGAATCAAAAAATTAGCGCCGGAAATTACCTTCCCAGATGGGGTCGAAAACCCCGATTTCTTTTGCACGTAGCTCGGGAACGCGGGCATTTCAGCGGCTCGCAATGCCCGATTTGGGGTGCGCGGCACATCAAAATACTTAGGATTTTTTGATTGTGCCAGGCTCCACGGCAATACTGTACCATCGGCTACCACAAGCGTGGACCACGTGGCGCTTGGCACGCTTGCAACGGCGCATGGCGGTGCGCGCGCTTGTGCATCGTGCGCGCGTGTCTCACCTCGGTATTCCGAGCGTGCCACGGGGCGCGCGTGTCCGACTTGGCCGTCTCGTGCGTGCAACGGCGCATGCCAGCAATGCGATGCGCTGCACCGGGTGTGCACAGTACTCAAAGGGTCGGCCGCTCGGTACTGCGAGTGTTCCAAGTCGTCCTAGATCATCCCAGAGAGGTCCAAACTTCTCCGAAAGCATTGCGAAGCTTTCCGAAGGCCTTCGCGAGACCCATAGGGACTTCAAACGAGCGCTATCCCGCCGGGAAAATTTTGGCCGCCATGGCCTGGGGGAGACTATGCCAAAATTTTCCCTACCCAAAACGGGAAAAGTACTCCAAAGTCCTCGAGAGGGTTGTGTTCAGTTGCGCGAGCGTGCGCGGTAGCGTCGCGCGCGAAAGCGAGCGACAAAGTTAAAGGGAATGTTTTTGAGAGGCTCCCAGGAGTCTCTCGAGGGCGGGTAACCGTACCACCGGACTTTGACGACTGTAGACCCATCAGGGGCCACTCCCTCGTCGAGGACCTTTTCTACAACCCATTCGCGGGAATCGCCGCCTTCCTCCTCGAGGAGTTCAGGGGGCAGTTCCACGTCTGAGAAAGGTGTCCCAGAGGGTTCACGCAGGGTCGTAGGATCGACCGAGACCTGTTCAGGGCCGGTAGACTGTGGCTCAGAAGGAGCGTTCTCAGTGGGGTTAGACGCTTCGGAAACCGGCGTCGGCGCTCCCGGTGGGGATGATGCGGGCTGAGGCGACTCCGGCTGTGTCGTCGGTGACTCGGCCGCGTCAGGACCCCGTGGGACTTTCGTGACACGGTCAATTGAGACCGTGTCTTGCAGGCCGCCGTCCAAGATGGTCACGGTTGTGTCTGTGGCTTTGACAACCCGAAAGAGACCAATTGTCCTAGGAAGGAGCTTGCGGGAGATACCTTCTTCTTCCGCAGTCTCCGTCGTTTTCCGCGGAGGGCGGTCTAAAAAGACGTAGTCTCCAGGGAAAAGTGAAAGCTGAGCCCGTACACGGGAATCAAAATCAGCCTTGTAGCGGCGCTGGACACGGTCCATTGTCGCTTTGGCCTTCGAAAGGAGGTACCGAATACGGGCGCGGGTTTGTCGTTTCACTGTGACCGAATTCGGATTGTCAGACCCAGCTGGGGAGATAGCGGTAGTCGGAGCGTCGACGACGATCTCAGGCGGGTTTCGCGTTAGCACCAAGTCAAAAGGTGTTGTCCCGGTTGTCCGATGGACCTGGGAGTTGTACGCGAAGACCAAGGGCTGGACGAAAGCATCCCAGTCTCGCTGGTGCTCCGACACGTAATGTCTAGGGCGTCCCACAAGGGTTCGATTAAAACGCTCCGCCTGTCTGTTAGTCTGCGGGTGGTAGGCCGCCGTCAGCAAATGACGCAAACCTAGATCCCCGCAAAGGGCTTCGAAGAATTTCGCGACGAACTGCGGTCCGTTATCGGTCAGCAAGTACTGGGGTGCCCCATATGAGAATACCCAGTGCTCCAGGAAGGCAAGCGCGATATTGTTAGCTTGTGTAGCCCGTTAGGGAATAGCGCGAGCCAGCTTGGAGAAGCGGTCAGTAATGACCAGGACAAAACGATTCCCGTGTGTGGTCTTCGTGAGTGGCCCCAATATGTCCATAGCGACAAATTCGAGGGGACCCGCTGCGGGAAATAGCTTCAGATACTTCTGATGCTTGTGCTGCGTACCTCGCGTCGCAGCGCACGACTGGCAATCCTTGACGGTCTGATAAACGTCATTCGCCATGAATGGCCAATAGAAGTCCCGTCTGAGGGTCGCGTACATTTTTTTCCCTCCAGGGTGACCAGCCAATCTTGGATAATGTGATAGATAGAGTACGCGGTCCCGCAGGGTTGGAGGGACCAGGCGCTGAATTGCACCGTCCAGGGGTGAGGTCCTTGAAAGGAAACCGTGATGGTCGTACCCGAAGCGGCACTGCGGCTGTCCAACGGATTCAGCGATACCCTTACACCACGGGTCTTTCGCTTGCTCCGCCAGAAGCTCACCCGTTGGGATAGGCAGTACTTCTGTTTGCTCCGTGTCTACGGCCAGTACATCATCATACCCTGAGGGTTCGTTCGCGATGTCAGAGTTCTCCCAATCAATGAGGACGTTTTCGTAAAGGGTCTCCCCTTCTTAGACTGTAGCCACGAGGCAATCACAGGCCCAGTCGGGTTCCATTGCAAAGCAGGGTATGTCGTCCTCAAGAGGCCCTTCATCAAGACCCTCGGTCTCTAAACGGGACAGTGCGTCCACAGCATGATGTTTGACACCCGTGCGGTGCACCACGTCAAAGTCAAATTCTGACAAGCGTAGGCGCCAGCGTGCGAGTCGTCCGGTACAGTGGGCCAAATTGAGGATCCACCTCAGTGAGTGGTGGTCAGTCCTCACGGTGAATCTTTCACCTTCCAGATATGGCCTTAATAGGAGCATCGACCATACAACCGCGAGGCATTCCTTCTCGGTGGTCGTGTACTTCCGCTCCGCCCGCGAGAGGGAACGGCTCCAATACCCAACGTGTTTATACTCCTTCCCATCGGGTTGCTGTTGGAGTAAAGTACAGCCAACCTGGACATCGCACGCGTCGGTGTCCAGTAGATACGGACGTCCCGGTACGGGTAAAGCCAAAACGGGTGGGGAGATCAGCCTATCTCTCAACTCCTGAAAGGCCTCATACTCTTCGTCGTTCAGTATCCCAAAATTACCGGGTTGTCCCTTCTCAAGTTTCCTGTTCAAAGGTGCAGCAATGCCAGCGAAGTTAGGGACAAATCTTCGAAACACATTGCACAGTCCTACAAAGGAGCGGATTCCCGTCTGGGTCGTGGGCGGTTTAGCCTGCCCGAAAGCATCGCACGTACTCTGGGAAACCTGTAGTTTTCCGGGCCGGACTACGTGTCCAAGGTAGTCCACAGAGGCCTGGAAGAAGAAGCATTTCTTCAGCTTCAGAATGACTCCAGCATCCCGTAAAAGGGTTAGCACGTGACGAACGTGCCGGAAGTGCTCCTCCACCGAGCGGGAGTAGATGATGACGTCATCCAAGTACACCAGAGCGTACTGCCACTTGATCTTATTCAGGATGATATCCAGCGCCCTCTGAAAGGTAGCGGGCGCATTCTTCAACCCGAAGGGCATTCGCGTGAAGCGGTATAAACCCATATGGGATGTAAATGTCGTCTTGTCGCGATCTTCTTCCGCAATCTCAACCTGCGAATACCCACTATTAGCGTCGACGGTTGAGAAGGTGGTGGCTTTCCCAAGGGAATCAATACACTCATCCATACGTGGGATGAGGTATGCGTCCCGAGGGGTCACGGCGTTGAGCCGGCGGTAGTCAATACAGAACCGCCAGCTACCGTCCTTCTTCTGGGCAAACACTACAGGGCTTGCCCATTCAGCCTTTGAAGGTTCAATGACGCCCGAGTCCAACATACGTTGAATCTCCAGGCCTTCCATTGCTCTGGCCTCGTGCCCAGCCCTGTAGGGAACTTGACACACCGGTTTTGAACCCGGTTCGAGTGCAATCCTGTGGAAGGCGGCGTCTATGTGACCGAGGCGGCCCGACCACATATCTTCAGAGTCCTGTAGAAGGTCGATAATTTGGCCCTTGTGGGAAGAGAATTCTTCACCAATCTGGACCAGTTCGCGGCAGTCTTTCGCTCCCTGCGGGTCATTCTGCTCAACCGAGTCGTCGCGCTCGAGGCCCTCGTCGGGTGTACCCTCCCCTTCTTTAAGACGAGACCCACTGGGACCGTCTTCAAGTATTGTTAGCAAGCGAGGAGCTGGTAAAGCCAGTCCAATGACCATATTATTGGGCATGCGAACTTCCGGATGGGAGAAATTGCTGACGAATACCCTAAAGAGACGGTTCGGAATGATATTCATGACACCGCTGGCCATGAGCGAAAGATCTCGTGAGACCGTTTTCGGGTGGTTCTGCAAGAAAACCAATCCTGGTGTCTCACACGTGACTAGCACTTCCCGTTGGGTCATAGGGGGTATGGAAAGCGGTTGAGCGAGGGGGACCTTGTTGGATACAGTGTTCCGAGGTAGTTGGTCTAAGACCTTCTTATCCCCAAGGGGTCCTCGAGAAGCATTGACAATGGCCACAGGTGGTACACCATAAAAAGCAACCTTGCGTCAGCGCGGATATATCGCACGGACGTGGCGGTCGATGAATGAAGTTCCCAACAGGGCATCGGCTGCCAGATTCGTGGCGACTAGGAATGGTACGCGCTGATCCAATTTTCCCAGCCGGGTCGGAAGGACGATGGTTCCCAGTATATTCATGGGTTCCTTCGACTCGTTGAAAACCCGAGGGGTCCGTTTGCGGTTTAGAAACCGTTCGTACCCAGGTGGGAGATTCTTCGCCTGTATGATGTTTGGGCCAGCGCCAGTGTCTAGAATACCCAGAAGGGTTTTGGTCGGGCGCTTCGTAAGCCCCGCTTCCATATGGACTTTATAGTTCTCTCGAGTCATAATAAAAACTGCACCCATATCGGGGCCGTCGTCCTCATCAGACGCAAGGGGACTATTGCTGTGGGCGTCCTCAGAATCCCATAGTGGGTTGGATTCTGCGTCAGCCCGGGGGGTGAGGCTCGTACCTCGAGAGGAAAGCGTGGCCCCTACGCTTCCTCCGTCTCGTTTCCCTTCGGGTGTGCGCTGTCCTCGCTAGGACTCTCCTCAAAAGAGAGGATTTGATTGACCTGTTGAGGGCTCCGCGAAGGTGCAGGAGCACGTCCCACGGGGTTCGCTCTGGCTTGCGGGTAACAGTCCCGCGCTGCAGCCTGACCTGAGGGCAAGTGCCCACTTGGGTTTTGACATGGCGCTTGTCCCTGGCGGGGCTTATAGTACCCTTCGGCAACACGTTGGTGATAATTCGCTTCGCGAACTTGCACCAACGTGTTCCGGTATTCGGGCGGGAGCGATTCGCAGCAAGGCCGAGAGGTAGACAGACAGATACGACAGGCGGTCGTTCTGTTGTTCGAATTCGGTACCGTGCGATACGGTGGTGGCGCCTGAGGGGGCGTCACTGGATTACCCCTGGGGGATGTGTAGTTGAAGTCCCGACGGGGTTGCATCGCAGACGGAGTCGAAGTACCCGTAGAAGGGAAAGAAGGAGTAGACGGGGGCGCCGCTGGTTGAATAGCAAGGGCCAGAGCGTCCTCGTCTTCAAAATGCACGCCCCAGTCGGGTTCATCAGTGTCAGTTGAGACACTCAGCGAAGCCTTCGATGAGACCCTTCGGGTTTGTGCGCTCTTCGCCGCGTCCAGTGTCTTAAAGTACTTCTCGCCTCCCCGATGGGTATCCCCCAGCCCTTCAGCATAGCTGACGAGCTGGCAGAAAACCACTTTGGGATGCGTTCACGAGTACATGCGTACACCGGCCCTGATTGCGGGAAACAATCCCTCGACGAAGAGGGCCTTGAGGCGACCTTCTGGGAAGATGTCTCCGCATCGGAGGTTCTTTGTCCACAATTGGTCAGCGAATTCGCGTTCAGACACTGCTGAGGTCTGGCGGTGTGTGATGACGTCGTGGTAGGCCTCCGATAGGACATCTTCCGTCGCGTAAACCTCAAGGAGGTAGTTGACCACCTCGGGGTAGGACGAGAGGAGTTCAGAACTCTTCTCGACCACGGCCCCGGATTCGCCGGTGATCTTGGCGGTTACTGTGTCCCTAGCGGGTTGCTCCAGAAAGAAGCGAAATAGCCAGAGGGCTGCTCCTTCGTGTACACCATTCTGGTCACACGCATTCCGGAACGCGGCTAAGAACCGTAAGACAAAAATTGGATCTTTGCCCGAGAACTTCAAGGGCATTTGCAGTTGCATGCGTTTCGCATGCTTCGCAACTGCACGAGCGACCAAAGCGTTGTAACGCCCACTCCGGTCGTTCAAGCGGTAGTGCTTGAAGCTCAGCACTTTAGTAAATTCCCCATTTTTGGGTCGAATGCGGTGCAAATGCGAAACGTCCACTTCGGGGTCGGAGTCGTCCGAGTCGACTGCGTCTGACCTGTGTGAGTCAGACTGCGAGTCGTCCGAGTCGGAAAAGCCACGACCCTTACGGGATGACTTCCTCCTGTTCCGACGTCGGCTTGGGGACTTCCGGGTCCTCCCTTTATCACTACCCACTTGGGAATCGCGACCGGTACTCTTCTGCTTCCCTGGGAGGGGACTGCCAAAGTCGGGTCTATCAATATTGGGGTCCCTGGCCGGTCTGGAATCTGCTTCATGTTCGGCAGGGAAAGTGGTCGGTTGCCATACCGAAACGGGCGGCTGACGGTTGATAGGTTGCTCATACCCAATGCAAGCGAGCTGGAGACGGCGCTGTACCTCAGTGTGCACACTTGTGGCAATAGCGCCGTCCAGAATTCCGGTGACGGTCATCTTAGAAGCGACCCGCTGAACAAGGGTGTCCAGCAGGCTCTCCACTTCAGCATTAACCATGTGGTGAATACGGTGCTCGACCTCGAGTTTCACCATAGACTCCACGAGTGGCCTCAGGGCTATGAGTAGCTCTCCCGTAACGGGTTGAACCTCACTCCCTGCGGCTCGTTGCGGAGTCCCAACGAGGGTCTCGGGCGCTGTTCTCCTGGGGGTCTGCGGTTGCAGAGTCGCTTCTCGAGAGGCGTACTGGCGCATGGCCTCGAGACGGTTCCGAAAGTCGGTCGGGGAGGACTGAAGGAGTATGCGCTCCGGGTCCTCCACACGTGGTAGAATCCCTCCATGGGTACTTCGGGTGCTCGGAGCCCCTGAAGCGGGAGCAGGCGGCACTTCGTCAGTGCCGTTATCCCGATGGGGTGGAGCAGGACCGGCGTTTCCATGAGAAGATCTCGGTGGGGTGGCCATAACGGTAGGCAGAAAGGAAGTTTCGTCCGGCTTGCGACAAAGTGAACCCAAATGCGGGCAAGTTCGAGAAAACCCTAGAGGGAAAATGAAACGGCGTCGTGAAACCAAATGATCCGCAACGGGTCTTAAAGGCCCGAGTGGGAAGAAATGATTCGAAAGCGACGAAGCAAATCCCGCGAGGGTCAAATTAACGAGAAAAGACCCGAGAGGGTAGTTCTAGGTCGGGAGACCAGTTGTAGTACAGCTACAGGCCGTGAAAACGTACTATGCCCTGATAAAGGAATAAATTGCGCAGCACCCAAGCAGGGACGAAGGAGCACTCAACGGACGCTAACAACGGGGCGCGAGATGGGCGGGCAGCACCGGTAGTGACGGTAGGATGACCCTTGTGGGAAACTAGACGATGAAAGAATCAGCTAAGGGGTGCTTGAGGTTTACCACGGTGAGCTCTGCCCGGTGGGAGATGCTTAAGTGCACCTCCCACGGGCACAAGCCACGTGTCGAAAATAATAAACTATCTACATATAAGGGGGGTCCCGAAGGGCGACACCACAACTGTCATAACCCTACACATGGGGGGCCCCGAGGTGCACCCTGTGCACACTAACTAAATAAACTAATACTATGCACCCGTCAGGGCGGTGCCTCTCACTGCACTACACAGGGGACGTTGGGGGCAGTGAGACAAAGCCGCCAAAGGGGAAGAGTGAGAGAGGTTGAAGATGGGGAGAGAAGGTTGAGACTGTGGTGCAAGCCCGGAAACGAGAAACACGCACAGGACGTTCGAGATCCTGCTCCCTGTTGGGATGGAAGCTCGGCTGGAGAGCCTCTGTTGCCAACGAGGACCTGGGTGTAAAGCCAGTAGTGGGCTGAGGTAGAACCTACAGAGGTGAAATAGAGAAGCCAGAAAGGTAGGAAAACCCCAGAAAGAGTGGGAAAATGGTAGGGAAACTCGAGAGAGTGGACGGTAGACTCCACGAGGAGGCGTAGCCCGAAAAGAAAAAGGGAAAGAAAAGATCCAGGGAAAGAGGATTCAAAAGCCGTGCGCAAGCAGGCAACAGGCCCGAAAGACGGGGAAAACCAAAGAAAAGGGAAACAATAACAAGAAAAACACCCAATACTGGATCGCATATCTGTCCTGCAATCAGGAATAAGAAACAAAGCAAGATTCAACACATCAGCGTGTAATACAGATGTTCTGTGGCGTCCCTGAGGAAAGTAGGTGTGCTTATACCTCTTGAGGTCACTCTCCACATGAAGTCGTAGACCGGCAAAGGCAGCAACGCCTAGAGCCAGCACAAAAGTGCTCTCGAACGAGAAAGTAGTCTCGAAGACGAACCTCAGTTGACTTTAATGAGTGCGCGCGACGGTGAGGTCGCGCCCACTTCAGTAGGTTCAACTGTACATTAAACTAACAATATAAACTAAAATAGTGCACACCTCATGAGGTCCATACACGTGGATCACCCACTGTCAGGGTAGCCCATGGTACAATGCACCCATGCATACTACACACATCCCACGTGTTCCATATCATGCAATGGTGTCAGAGTCCAGTCCACCTAAGAGAGATCAGGTAAAACCAACGCTTACTCCTCCCTTGAAGGGATCAAATCCACGACTTAGCAACACCTCCATCACCCAGGTACGAATCCTTGAAGGAGTTAAGAAAACCAAAATACTCCAAAGGGTTTGCTCCACGGAGACGACAAAGAGGAGAAGAGATGAGGAGTGGCGGTGGGGGGAAGTCGTCGACCGGGAAGTGGTCTGGCCGTAGTTGAGCCGGAGGTGACTGCTCCGGCCATTTTATGCACTACTGCACCTTCGATTCCAGGCGAGAATCGACGGTACGGCTGGCCTGGCCAATGGCTGCGTTGTATCTACCGTACTAGCCTATAAGAGGCGTAGGTGGTAGATACTTTTAGCGCATATGCCGCCACAGAGGGCGCCTGCGCAACGCGGTACACAGCGTGGAATGCACATGTACTTACGCAAGCTCAGGCACCTCCTGTGGGTGACCACGAATTTGGCAATTGACCGCCGATGAGGTCGGGTGTTCAGCGCTGGAGCGCACTCTGCCACTTAAGTAGACAATTTCATGTCACCCTGCTTGTAGTGCGGCGCCTCCTGGCCACACGCAAGGTAGATCCTGCGTAGAAAACTAACTAAACCTAAGATAGTGTAGTGCAACGCTCAGGTATGAGGAATTTCGCTGGACTTAGTCATAATTCCCGTTTACGGGTTTGCCTGGTACACACCAGTATATGACTATTAGTAACTAGTGGTTGCCATCGAAATGGTTTGGACACGTGGGACACGGTGGAGCTAATCAGAGGTTGGCCACTACACGTGGGCGTTTGCGACAATTAGTGGGATGTTTAGTTAATATTATTTATTAATTCTAGTGAGGACACTACTTAGTGCGCCGGCGTCGCCGCTGTCGCACCAGTAAAGTTCCTCAACCAGGGTGATCCTACTTCAAGGATCTTGGCTCTAGCCACTCTCGCCTTCGGCGGTGCACAACTTCTTACCGGAGAAACTCCCCGTTGTAACGGTGCGGCTATCCACCCTGCGTCCCCACAGAACCCAACTTTGGGAGTGATATAACCATCTGTTGTCGTGTTCGACCCTGTATAGGGAATACCCCGGCGATGCGCCGTACCTCTCTCATCCCTCTCTCTCTTTTCTCTCTCTTTCCCTTTCCCCACTCTGTGGTCTCGTCTCTCTTTCGAGGCTGCTACACTCGAGTGTGAGTCACCCTTCCCAACTCAACTCTCAACGCCCCGTCTTGACGGTTTGGCCCCGGTCTTACACCCGGCTAGTTGTGCCATTCCAGAGAGGCTCTGTTCACTGGGTTGCCCTCGGTAGAGAAAGATCCTGAACATCTTCGTGGTGTTTCCTGCTCGCAGGCATTGCACTACAAAGTGGTCTCCCGACTTAGAAGACAGAAGGTTTGACGCACTTTTGGGTAACCTTTTTGAGGTTCGTTTTCCTTTGGAAGTTCCCGTGTAACGGTTGGATTGGATACCGATGTCTCGGAAGCCCTCCGATGCGGAACCTGCGATCACCCGCAGTCGTTCCACCAACGGTGGTAATCCGACGGATTGTCGGCCTCCTTCGAAGATACCAGTTCGCCCTAGATCTACCCTGCGTAACAGACCGTCCTCGCGGACGTCTAACCCACCGGCGCGCGGGACACTTCCGTTTTCCCCGTTGATCCCTCCCACTGATGGGAATGCTCCGGCATCTGCCGTTGCCGAACCAGCTCCTGCCGAGCAGGTCAAGGCTACCGCAGAGGCGTCTCAGTCCCGTCGGGAGAGGGTTGACAACCCCCAGGGTACAGCCCTGGAAGAGCAGGGTCGCATGCTGCGAGCTGCTCACAATTCCGTTATGGGAGCCGATGATTCTCTTGCGGGAGAAGTCCAGACTCTCCGGGAGGAAGTTCGCACATTTCCTATGAAGGATGTCGCAGAGGATCTCCGTATCCTACGGTCCGATGTCAACTCCGTGCTGGAATGTATTGGGGGACCCGCTGCCTTCGTGGAATGAATTGAGACCCGATTCGATCGGATTCGAAGCCGTCTGGAGATGTTGGAGAAGGCCGCTATCGCGGAACTCGTCACTCCGGCGGAGCCGGTTGAAGTGTCGCATGGCGACAAGAATACCGGTCGGGACAAACCTCACCGCAGGCGGAAGGTCCAAGAGGACAATCAGTACTCCGACTCGCACTCTAGTTCGTCAGACGACAAAACCGGATTCTCCGGATAGTTCGGATTCATCCGATTCCTCATCCGACAATGGTCGTGCAGGGCGCTCATCACGCTCTAAGCGGTCATCGGCCACCCAAGGGGTTGTTCGTACCCGATCGAAGGGACGGAAACACTCCGGGCTGAAGGAGCTGAAGCCGACGAACCCGATGTATCGGAAGTTACTTTCATACCAGTACTACCGTTTGGAGGATTTTTCGTTGGATCGCACACCCTGTGGGACGGGTAAGGTGAAGGACTGCATCCGTCGTATGCAGCTCTCACTGCGTAACCAGACATTTTCTGGAGACGACCCAGTCCTGGTGCTTGATTTTCTAGCCCGTTTTGTGGCGGAGCCCGATGTTCTCGGGATGAACGAAGGCCAGGCCTACAATGCGTTACCGTACTTCTTACGGGGAGTGGCCGAAGACCAGTTGAACTCTGTAAGAGGCTTATCTCGTGCCTCCGAAGGAGGGGTTACGTGCTGGCCGGAAGCCGTCCAGTACTTGCTGCGCTCGTACGCCACCAAAGATGCGACCGGCAAGACCATCCTGGCACTCCGGGACACCCGTCAGAAGTCTGGAGAGACGGAAACCGATTACTCGGTACGCCTGAACAAAGCTTTTCACCGTTGTGGTAATATCTACCCCGCAGGGAAACGTTGTACGATGTTCGTCTACGGCCTCGACCCGGCCATCAAGACCTTGGTCGCCCGCTAACGCGATGATAAGCGGAAGATTACCTACCTCGAGCTAGTCCAGTACGCTCGAGCGGAGGGTGATGCACTCCGTGCACGAGGTCCTGTTTCCAGGTCGAAGTCAGCCAAGGCGTTGATGATGCAGACTGGCTCCCCATCTTTGTCGCTGCTAGCGAGCGAGGCCCCCCTAAAGGATTATGACAACGTCCAGTTGGCCCAGGAAGGCCTGAGTTCCATTCGAACTACGGAACTACCGTCGACGACGGATGCTTCTTTCGATACCTCTCGGGACGGTGCGCTGCTTTACGCAGATTCCAACCGTTTGAACGAACCAAGAATTCCGTATGCAAACGGAGAACCCATTTTCAACGGCCTGGATGGAAGGACACACGCCCCAGGGTAGGGTTCACCGATTCTCGGAATGGTACCCCGCGTTCGGGAATGGCAACGCCGATCTGTCACCTGTGCTATACGCATGGTCACAGCTGGCCGCAGTGCCTCCTCTCAATGAGGGATATGCCTATGGTCACGGTGAACTATGAAGCTTTGACTCTGGAGGAGAAGAAAACCTTCCCTATGACGTCGTACTTGCGTGCGAGACAAACTTCTCTCACGCTGTCGCAGCACCACCGCCGCAGCGGAATGTCAAACCAACACCTGTGCATCCAAACCCTCGGCCTGTTGCCGAACCCCATATCGCTAGCGCGGGACCCCGCGGCCAGCGAGGCCAAGCACTAGTCGCCAAGGAACCTGAGCAACCGCCGCAGGCGGAAGTTCAGGGAAACTGAACGAAGGAGTCTCCCTTTCGGGAGAGACGTCCTCAGAGTTGATGCTTTTGACGCCCGAGGCGTCATTGCCTCGCTCCTCGGTGAGAGTCCTCTCGAGGAAAGACGCCGCAGACGCGGATTCGGGACACCTCGGTGTTCTGCGTCGACCGTGGATACGGGTAAGGAATAACCAGATCCCGGACCGAATCATGGTGATGGCCAAGCGAAACTATAAGGTGTACGCTGACCTTGGCCTGAGCCCCCAGTTTTTGATGCGTTGCCTGACTGTATTAGACACAGATGCAGGTCCGAACTTCATCGTGGAGTCCCTTCTCACAGCGCAATTGCGGGAACGTATCCGCCGCACCGTGCTTCCTGATGTCGCTGAGGCGAATTCCAACCCGTTAACAACGATGGGGACAATCGACTTAGTCGTGCGTTTGGGAACTTCCGTGGTTAAGGTCGACTTCATCGTTTGTGGTTAATTGGCTGCCCCAGTCATTTTTGGTTACGATTACTGCGACAGGTTTGTCGATGCAATCAGGCCCCGCCTCAGGCGTGTAGAATTCGACGATGGTTCGTCGGTACCGATCGTCCGTCGTCCGCTGAAGCGGTCATCGTGGAAGCAAGTTCCACTCCCTGCTGCGCAGACCCCGGCACCGGCGTCGCGAGAGTCTACCAAGCTCCGCGTCGCCGCGTCGATCTGTATCCCGCCTGAGTCCCAATTAATGGTGTCAGTTAATTCCCGTCAACAGCGTCTTCGGGTTATTCAACCGCTTATTAGCTTGTACGAGAAGTGCCAACTCGCCGTCGCGAGTGGTGTTGTGCAAGTCACACCGGATACTTCGTTTCGGATACTCGTTGGCATTCTCGGCAGCACCCCCCAGTATCTGGTGAAGAACCAGGTCATTGGGTCTGTGACACGGCACCCACTCGCGATGCTTCCAACGAAGATGACGGCTGCAAATGTTCTCGGACTAGTTACCTCCAAAGAAAACGTCGCCTCATCTAAGGAGGGGGAGGGAGTCGCAATTCCTGCCGCTTCCACAAGTACCACTACGGTCGCAAAGGAGAAGCAACCGACTGACTCGGTTCCAAACCCTGTGTCGGGAACAGAAGAGCGTAAGCCCACGAGCTACGACAAGGTTGAACCCTTGAAGGCGCTCGAGGAACTTGATCTCGGTCATGTACCGGAGTCGCACCGTGAACGTCTAAGAGACATGTTACGGGAGTTTATCCCAATGTGGGATGGCTCTCTTGGAGAGATAAATGCAACAGAACACCGTATCGATTTGTTACCGAACACGCGTCCGGTCTCACAACTCCCTTACAGGGCAGGACCGAAGGCTCGGGAGGAAGAACAGTTCCAAGTAGACAAGAGGCTCAGGGCAGGTGTCATCGAACACGCGCAATCGCCGTGGGCAACTCCAGTGGTACTGGCTCTCAAGGCCGACGGAACCTGGAGGTTCTGTGTCGAATATCGCCTGCTCAATGCCGTGACGGTAAAAGACGCTTACCCAATCCCTCGTATGGACGAGTGTATCAATTCGCTCGGTGACGCTACCGTGTTCACGGCGTTCGATGCCAATTGGGGATATTGACAAGTCCCCGTCATGGAGGAAGACCGAGATAAGACTGCGTTCGTGTGCCACTCGGGCTCCTACCGCTTCAAGCGGATGCCTTTCGGCCTAACCAACGCGCCCGCTACATTCCAGCGGGCCATCGACATCTTGTTGAGCCGCTTCAAGTGGCAGACCTGTCTCGTCTACCTTGACGATATCATCGTGTTTTCCAGTAATCTGGACGATCATCTCACCCATGTCAGGGACGTGATGACCACTCTGCGTGATGCAGGAATACCCCACAAGTTGAGGAAGTACGAATTCTTCACCGACACCGTCAGGTACATTGGACGCATTATCCATCCAGGACGGCTGACGATCGAGGAAGCTCGCGTCAAGTCACAGGCCGAGGCGAAGAACCCGCGAGCTCAAACGGAATTACGCTCCTTCCTAGGGCTGGTCAACGTCCACAGACGGTTTGTAACGAACTTTTCGGACATTGCGGCTCCCCTTAACGCTCTCATGCGAAAATTTCAGCAACCAAAACTAGATCCCTTCACGCTCGCACAAGCGGAAGCGTTCAACCCCTTGAAGGAGGCTGTTAAATCAGCACCGATCCTATCGTTACCAAAACCGGGATTGCCGTTCTCCGTGGACATGGACTCGAACGACTACCAAGTAGGCTGCGCGCCGTTCCAAACCAATCTCGAGGGAGAACTAAAACCTATAGGGTACTGGTCACGTTCGCTTAACGTTCATGAACGGAACTACTCCGTTTCGGAGAAGGAGTGCCTTGCAGTCGTATGGGCATTATCCCCCCTCCGTCCCTATCTGCTAGGTGTGCCCTTCACCGTGTACACGGATCATTCATCGTTGAGGTGTTTGATGAATATCTCTGACCCATCAGGCCGCCTTATGCGGTGCAGGCTCTGCCTAGCGGAATTCGACTTCTACGTCGTATACAAAAAAGGGACCCTGAACACCCAGGCGGAGGCGCTGTCGCGTTTACCCACGAATGGGGAGACTCTGGTCTTTGGGGACGATGACATTCCTTGCTTCGTCGTCGACCATGATGAACCGGAACCCCCGGAGTGGCGGCTTGAAGACTGGCCAGATGGCTTGGACAATATGAACGCTGAGTTTGATGAACTGCTTGTTGCAGGCAAATCCGAGGCTGTAAAGCCCCTATCGGGAAATTTTGTATCGGTATCACCGGAAGAAATGATCCGAGAACAACATGGAGACCCGTTCTGCATCGCGATCCGTGCCCGACTTAACAGTGGAGCCACCCTCCCATTCGAGGTCAACGACATCGGCTACCTCGTAAGGACAGTCGAGTCACACCCACAAGTTGTGATACCACACTCGTTGCAGACGAGGATCCTACACCTTTCGCATTACGCAAAGTTAGGTGGCCACACAGGTGGAAGAAAGTTGTACCTCACCTTAAGGAGAGACTTCTACGGGCCCGCCATGGCGGTGGATTGTTACGCTACGGTACGCTTCTCCCAGAGAGGTATGTAGATGAGCCAAGGATATCTGAGAGATATACGGCTGATCGCATCCCAAATTGGCCTTGGGGGCTTTAATGGGATACGCAAAAGATACCGGGATGATATGAAAAATATGTGCTAATGATATGCAGAGAGATAGGCCATTGACATACGGGTTCTGTTCCTTGGATGTGACCTACGATATAGCGATAGATACAGGTGTGATGCTGAAGGATATGGTTGATTTGCATCTAGAGATGCGCGAAAGATACGCGATTACAATCAGAAAGATTTACTGACACTTTTCTGTATACAAAACGTTTTGTGCAAAATAAATATTGAAAATATTTTACGATAATGGACACGAGTAAATATCACCATGCCCGAAACTGTTTCGGGCATGGTGATATTTTCCACGTGACGTGATGGGTGACGAATCGATGGCACAAAGCTGTCACTTCTCTTTTACCTTCCGTTGTCACGTTTGTCACTGATAACCAAATTAAACCACCAAGATGCGCCGCTTCGCTCAGCTCTGACATCAGCGGATCCAGAAAATGTCTTCTTCCTCCATGGTCAAAGAACGCAATTGAACCCGATATTTACTTCACATTCTCCACCGTGCGTTTCGTATCACGAACACTATCACGTCTCAACCTCGTCGACAACGCCACGGACGGCACTCCACTCACCTGATCCTTCCTCAAGCCATACATCCAGTCCACACGCACCATTTTCAACAGTCTAGTGTATCTTAGCCGCTCACCAGGGCGACGGTAGGACACCTTCGCTCTCCAGAGCTCGTCGATGCAACCATAAAAAACCTGGGTACTGCTGGACAATGCTCCTTCTGTAGCCTCCTCTTCCTCAAAAATGCCAGCAACCCAACATCTCTGCCTGGCGCTTTGAGTATCCCGTGTCATTCTGCGCTGGTATTCCGAACGACATTCAAACTGAACCTCTACGCCACCGTTCACAATCAGAGCTTTGGGAAAGTAGTGCAGGCTTACGACTTTGAGGTCATAGCTCGTTATTGGCAGCTCTCCACGGGCGTAATCAAGAGCTTGACGGTACCGGTCCTTGCCACACACGATCACCCCTCTCTCTGCCATACGAAGAACTCCAGCTTTTGTTAGGCTACTTTCTGATTCAGAGGACAATATTTTGCTGTGTAAAGGGGAGAGATCCTCGCTGATCATGGGCACAGCGTCCGCTTCATCACTCCTTCCTTCATCTCTAGGACTGCTGTTCACGTCCATACGTTCAAGGCGTATTTCCCCTTCATCAGAATTCATCTTGTTGGGGAAACCCCCATTTCACACGCGAAGTGCAAACAAGCAATGCGTCTTGTGAAACAAATTCGCCTCAGGACGATTTGTAGAATTCATCAAGTCACCCAGCCTTCCCGCAACCCGTTCGACGATAAACTGCGACACGTTTCGCAGTGGTCCACATTCCCTCAACATCTGCGGAAAATGAAGAACAGCATGTGTCGCTGGAGTTAGACCGAAAGCGTGTTCCTCGTTAACGTAAAATATGTCGACAAAAAGAGAGTGTGCTACCTGCAGGAGACCTGTTAGCCCCCTTAAGTTCGAATGTGAGAGGCATGTGTCGAAAAGATTGAACGTAATCCTTGAAGGGGCAGACCAGAGTCTGCTTATCCGAATATCAAGACCATCTCCACGGAGCAAAATCGGTCCATAGTGGAGAGCAATATTCTTGTAATCTTCTGTGGAGCAAACCCGATTCTGAGGGTGTTTGACAAAGAAGCTCTTCATACATGAGCGATGCGCCCGTGCACGTGGCACTTGACATTATGAGGTGCATCCCCTATGGGAGTCTTCAACCGTGGGTTAATTTAATTTTAATTAGCACCCGTAGAGGGACGTGCGTGAGCCAAGGCCCCTGCCCGGGCGTGGACGCGTGGAGGTGGATGGCTAGAGCACAAGTGGGGTATTTTGGGGAATATTTTAGTTTGTCTTTATTTTCTGCACCCTGACAGTGGGGTCGCGTACGTATACCACCCGTACGGGTGTGCACTATTGTAATCAGTCCACCGGCCCTGCACCTGGGGTACTTAGAGGTGCAGGGGCCGCTGAACACCACCTGATGGTAAAGAAACCAAGCCTCTCTTTCGAGAAATGCCACTCAGATCAGAGGGCACTTGAGACTCATCTTGAGTGTGGGCTCTAGGCGCTACTGCCCTTGCCGGTGTACTACTCCGCCCGGAGGGTCACCTCAAGAGGTATAAGTACGCGTACTCTCCTTGGGACGCCTAAGGAATCTGTATATACCGTGTGGTATTGACGTCTACTATTTCTATTAATTCCTGATTGCAGGACAGATCTCCGCCCCAGTATTGGGTTGTTTCTTGCTCTTTTTCCCCGACGTCGGGCCTGTTGCCTGCGTGTGCACGGCTCGCGTCTTCTCTTTGGACGTATCCCTTTTTCCCTTGTTTCTTGGGCTACGCCTCCCTCCAGAGTATCTGGCTCACCCCTTTTCGGGTATTCCTCGCTTCTACACCGTTCTTGGCTGGTGATTCCCCTGGTATTGGACTTTCTGCATTCACCTCTGTAGGTTTTTCTCAGTACACTACTAGTCTTACACCCAGGTCCTCGGTGTCCACAGAGGCTCGTCCACCGAGTTACCATCCCCTAGGGAGCAGGACTTCGGAAATCCTGTGCGTGTTTCACCCGTCCTGGGTTTGCACTACATCTTCTGCCTTGAATCCAGATATGTATTCAAACGATTCCGGTGTCCTCCCCCACTCCGCTGGAACTCCCCGATACCCGCCAGACAAGGATGCATTAATTTCGTTAACAGTTGTACGGCTCAACATAAAGGAAGAGTTTCGTGATATGCATTGTTTGTTCGACCCAATGCAGAGAGATGTAATGTGCTTGACCCACCCAAGGAGCCATTGATGCATCACGTCGTATGGAGTGCTTTTCACAATATCAATTGACAGCTTTGATAGTTCTGGTCGCCGCTTAACTCCCGACCATTTCCTCACTTTCTCCAAATCGGCATGGGATTGAATCGATCTTCCTGATTCAAGCGCATGCCCAACCCCAACCACATCCTTGTGTGACCTTCGCTCCAGACACTCTGATTCTATCCATTTGCGTCTGTCGCGGTCTAAATTTCCCTTCATTGCTTCCTTTCTGTACTTCGATCCCAGCTCAGGTAGCATTTTCAAGCTTTTACCCACCCTTCGAGCCTTCTTCATGCATCTTCGACACCGATGTTGAGCATTATGCCCTGTCATTCGAAGGAGCTTACTGGCTGCTGGCCAGTCCGCTGTTACAAACAATACAAACGCGTTCAATATTCTCTGTGCTCCGTCCCCACATGGCACACGAATACCGTTCTCCAGCTGTTGTAGATCAGCGATAATTGGCTGCAAAGAAGTGTCAAACAAGTTCGTGTCATGTGAACCTGGCGCAAGTGAGATGATCAATGTATTCGAGTCATGAAAGCGAAAGGCAGGACTGAAGTTCAGTACCACAAAGATGATTGGCCATGTTGACCTACTAGTATTACGACCTTTGAACACATCAAAACCGTCGGAGGACAGTGTGAGGAAAACGTAGATCTCCTCCTCAGGCTTCCATGCCAGTATCACTCTACCGAATTTTTGCTTGAAGTAGAAGAATAGATACGAATAAAACGGTATGATTTCATAATGGGCATCATCTGTACTAGCACCAGTATTCCATGCGTTGCAGGGTATCATTCCGCAGAAGGTATCGTGTAATGTGCGCCTTAATGGTAAATGAACCTAGACTTCGCGAAATACCGTTCAGGTAGCCCTCGACTAAAGAACTAGCACGATTGAAAAACCCACCAGTATTTACTGCACAGCGATTCTGGACGACCCAAGCAATTATCTCCAAATTTTAAAATAATTGATCTCGATATTTTTTCAAAAAATTTACTGGACGACCCTCGCTAAAAACTAGCATCTGTAAGAGATAGACGCCTCAGAAGCCTCTACAACTTTGGCGAGAAACGTTTCCGCTGCCTTCGTTGCATCAACTTCCAAAGCGTGTAGTCTACTGTATGCTTCAATTTTGGAGGGCTCTATACAGCCGGATGTTTTCTGTCTTTGGGCTTTGCAAACAGCATCTACTTGTTCAGAAATTGAAAGATATTCTAACATTCGTTATACAGCACGAGCATCATCCATATTAGCTGATACAGACGGAATCGGTGGAGCACATCGTTCAATCAAAGCCAATCTTTGCGTATCATTACAAAACGCAAACAACTTTTTGGCACAATTAAGTGACGAATGGATACATCATGAGCTCAAAGAACTTACCCTAGCACTCTTCAAAGATGTGGTTAATATAAAACACATTTCGTTCCTCTTAATTTCCGGGCACGACCCACAACATCATTGAATAACGAAAGTTTTATGGAGCTGTTTCCCGTAGTAAACGTTGCTTCTTCTCTATTGCCGCCACGATTCGATACACGCTCAGTGATCACATTCATGGTTCGAGATATGGACTCACTCGCAGTGTTTGCCGTCGTGGACTTCCTGCCACACGAGTCCGTGCTACTGCTGAGTGGCGACCATCTAATGATTTCCCATCTCTTTTCGACGACACTGCACTATTGCGACCGTGATGCACTCCGATTAAATTCGTATTCAACAACGACAACCCGGAGTTTGAATGGCCATTGGTACAAGTGTCTAAAACAAGAGAATAGCAGTGAAGGAGAGTCCTTCTACGGAGAGAAGCGTGTTGGATATTGCATGGCTTGTGAAGAGGAGTAAATGAGAATGAGGTCGTCTGAAGATTCGAAATGAAACCTATCAGGAGAGTGCGATGAAGGATACGAAAAAAGCATGGTAGCTTCGACCTCGTACAGATTCTTTCTAAAAGAGTGTGTCGGACTCCATTGCTGATGTCGCGTAGCTGGCTTATAGGGAAGTGGAAAGGAATGATGAGCGGCTGCCACAGCAGCGGCTCCAGGAGAATGTTTAGATTGATAGTACGGCGAAGTGTAAGATGCATAAGGTGAATGAGAGAATGAAACTTCATAAGGAGGATTCGCTATGCTCAGGTACACAGCCGGTGGTGATGCGACGTATTCATCATCGAGTGAGAGATCAGACAGGGCCAGCTTCCATAACGGTGTCGAAGAATCCAAGACACGCGGCGTAGAACGATTTGGGGGCAAAGAAGTAGGAGGTGTGGCAGACGTAAGAAGAAAACAAGAGTCTTGCGGGCATGGTGGGGATTGTGTCCTGCGCGTATCGTGCGACGAGACTCTACGCTCCGTAGACGGACCGTGTTCAAGTAGCTCTCCGGCATGCTAGCGGGCTTTCGCGGCGGCATCTGAGCTGTCTTGTGTGGCTGCGGGTGCAAATACACCGATTGCAAGTGAAAGGATGTAAGAGTGAATCAGAAGCATCGGGGGCAGACTTCGGGCAGCAGAGTATACTACACGAAACCACATATAAAGCAATTACTCTCCGCAAACTGTAGTAGATCTTCCAGATTGATCCTTATTCTTCTTCTCACCTTCCCTATTTTCCATTTCCTCTTTCCTTAGCCCACGCTCCCTACGTATTTTGTTTCGTTCCTACGTTTCGAAAAATCCGCTTCAGACCTATTTTTGTAGCGGCAACGGCTTTTGTGATTAATATAATCCTGCGCTTGCTTCATCGTTTTAGTATCAATGGGTTTGCGAGAGCAAACCTAGCAGCATTTGCTGATCAGAGTTATAATTTTCAGTACTTTTCTACCATTCCGTCCTCTAACTATTTCATACCGAGTTTTGCGATAGGAATTTCGTTTGGGAGACATGGGCGAAATACGGGGATAATGAAAGACGTGTTATGCGTCAAGTTCGATGACGTTTTCTAGTAAATCCTGGAGGCAGATAACGCATTCTTCTGCATGACTAAAATATACCAAATTGATTTGAATAATATGAAATGAGCAATCAAACGAAAGTCAGAGAACGTTTGGTGAGCAATGACAAGTACCACCTTAGCAATCACTGCTTAGGAAACGATAAGATGGCTGCTGTGAGCACTACGCACTAAGAATTAGAAATCAGTGATGACTCTAGAATCCAGTTGATTTAGAGTATCACTGTATCCCTTGAGTAGTATACATCATGCCGGTCTGTCACAAACGTAAGAACATTCGGAACTCTGTTTCAATCGAAAATTCCTCACGCGTAGGCCTTTGTAAGGGGGTGAATTTGCCAACCAGAACCATCGCGTTTGATCCTGTTTGAAGGAGAGGCAAAATTCAAGCAGGATGCTACGCTGGGCACGGTACAGATTGCAGAAAATATTGTAGGTAACTAAAGTATCTAACCCGACACAGGGGCACAGCGGCGGCTCTCCGTTCATGTGACGACCATATTGCGACGCGATGTACGCTTTTATGCTGATCAAGAGCTTACGCGGTTACTTCTGCACACTTCGTGACCGTAAGTGTAGTAGGCTACATTATTTTTGGTAAAAACTTTTGAAATAAGAGGACCAGTTATACTGTGGATCACAACAAATTAAGTACCACGTTATATAAGTTATAGACATAAGTAATATGGGCCAAATTATATAAAAAAGCAATTTATAATGTAGGTTCGCACCATTAAAGTTTTAATTGAAAAAGTGAATTTGGGAAAAGTTCCATTCTATAGTAGGAATGCATTTCGTTTTATGATGATAGAAATAAGTAAAACATGTTTTCAGTGCACCTAATAGGGTGACTATGACTTTTTGTCTTTTTAACACTAATTTGAAGAGCTTTTCAATAATACAGTGACAAATTATTAACTTTTACTGCATCTCTGAAACTCTGTTTAAAGTGGCTCACACTAAATCTGTTACCACATTATTGTTGAGCTCACTTTCTTTACGGTAACTGGGCGGACGTGTACAGGGTCCAAATTCTACCGTATATCTTTCAAGAAAAGGTCACGCATAGCCCTTCTGAAAAACGGTTCAGCTGTGACTCAGAACCTTTCCGTGTGACGCTGTTTGCAGCTTTTGCAAAAGCAAAGCCGGGCGCCACAGTGAGAGAGGTGCTTGCTGCGAACAATGGTTGCAAGTCACTACAAAGTTCTCGAGAGGCACGAGTCCTGTCCGGTCTTGTTGAATACATCGTTTAAAGGCTACAGCGTCTACCTTCAGAACCGCCTAGCTTCAAAAAGCGTGAAGCGTATGTGCGCATATGAGAGAGGCTTTCACCCTAAATGTGCAGCATACGTGGCGGGTCTTTCAAAAATGCTAACAACATGTAATCAAAACAAGTTCAAGTGCTCATCTTCTACGCATTATTTGTAGTTTGCGCCTACTGTGAATGGAGATTCTCCAAAACGGACCAGCCGTCAATCTTGAAACGGCTTCGTGACTAAAGATTTCAGACGGCAAGCTTTCATCCGAAGTCAAGCCCTCGTCGTCGTTGGAATCATCAGGTCATGCAGTCGAAGACACAGTTCCCTGTAGTACAGGAGACTTCTTTGGACTCTGGAAGCGCAAAAGACGACGAAGACACAGATCGCATGGCTACGCAGCGGGTGCTACAAATTTACTTCTTCTATCGTTTCTAAACGAGTTTTTTTTCGTGCTAAGCGTTCTAGTGCAAATCTCATTGTTTCTTGGGACATTACCGAAGTGTTTGATCGAGAAACGAAACAAAGTGTTTCGTGTCCTGGAGATGAAACGGGGCATTGGATCGAAATATTTCACCACTGCCTGAATCAACAGCGTACAATGGCAAAACGATACTCTGTCTATCGCAATGATAACGAGAGAATCAGTCCCTATGACCATCGATTCTGGCGCAAATATGGACCAACACTGACCGAAATGATTTTGTTTAGCCGGAACCTTTGTGAGAAGCGAATCTCGCCCAGTATATCAATCTCATCTTTGGTAGGTATGGCCAAAATATGGCCAAAATATAACCAAAATATGGCCATCTACGAAAACATAAATTAATACCTGCCATATGTTGCACGTTTCCACAAAATTTTGGGCTAAACGCCATCACATCGGTCGCTTTTCGGTCATATTTGGGCAAGATTTCATATTCATGGGGATTATTTGTGTTGGTTGTCTTCCTTGCCAGTTTTTGAACATCTACTAAGGCGATTCTGCCAACATTTCAACTTGGCATTGATTCAGGCATAGATATCAAGGTTCTTACACTGCTCATTCAAGCTCAACAACGTACTTGCGCTGAAAAATCTATATTTATCTGGTGGGAGGGGCAGATGAGGCAGATATATGACCAAGTAGAAGAAAAAATGGCTTCACAGTTTCACTCATTGTGCGACAGAATGGGTCGAAAGCCTCTGCTTATTTTTAGTTCTGATTTGGAGCCGGAAGAATCCGAAAATGTACCTAGTTCTCCAACTTAAGCCAATCTTTTCTCGGACCAACCTGGAGAAGCCGAACTTCTTCCTTCGACGCAACTTGTAACCCCAGAGAATCTTCCATCCGCACAGAGAGAATTTCTACACGCCAGATTGACTCTACACGATCTCATTTGAAGTTGCTTGTCGAGCCGCGCAAAAAGATGGCGAAACAAAGAGCGAAAACAGTACTCATCTGTGGGTCCAAACGTCGGCGCTCTACCTCGTATATCAAAAAGCGAACTGGTATGTCTCGTGAAGAAGCCTTGACGGCGATGATAGGCTAATTGTTGGTTTTGGATGGAAGTTTCTTCGACAGTCGAGGAGGACGAATGGAAGAAACCGCCAAGAAGCAGAAGGAAAATGTTGTGTACAGTGGACTGAAGCTTTCTACTAAGAACTGTGAGGATATCGAAACAGTTTATGAATTAAATTTTCGCTGCATGGTTGTGTTTGGAAGGAAAACGTCTACAGCATTTGAGGTTTTGCGTTTTACCGCTGGGCAGTACTAGAGGTTTTCCATCGCGATTGACCTGGTTAATCGCAACGAAGCGCAGAAGAAGAGTGCTGTGTTCCATTCTTCGGATGAGGAAGAAGCTGTGAAGCTTTTTTGAACCATTTTACACTGACATCGTCTCCGTACACATTGGCGGGAAAGTGCAAGAATCTTGACATGGTGGTTTGTGTTGGGAAGCCTCATGTTGACGACGAATTTTGCGGAAGTCTAGAAGATGTTGAAGAGCTGTTGCGTGGCACTGCAGCTTTCGCCAAACCTTGTGGTCGCCGTAACTGACGTCGTCAGCGCCTACTCGATATCTCTACGAAAAACCGCAGCTTGCTGTTCGGTGCGGATTTTCGAAAAGCACATTCGATTGCGCCTCATGCGTTGAGGTACATAATGAGCACTTCGTCTGTGTTTCCGGGATGCTAGTTTACAGTCCAAAAATCGCAGAAAAAAAATGCTAGTATTTCATATGTTAAATTGCGATTAGTGGAAGTTTGAAGTGGAAGAAAAACTAGAGTAAACTCCAGATTCTGCAGTATGGTTTGAATGGAATACTAGGCTTGACTTTCAAACTAAGAGCTATTTCTAAGAAATATGAAAGTTGTTAGAATCTTAGAACTAACTTCCATTTCTGCTAGTTCACTAGTACTACCGGTCCATCGGTTCAAAAGAGCCATCGGTCCGAAAGCACGGTGGAAGTTCCATCCTAGCAGAAATGAATGTTATTGATGCAGTATTGCAGGTTCATGCAAGGTATAGCACCACATGAAAACAGGTCCAAACCGGTCATCGTACACATCTCCACCATACTTCCCACCCCCGAAAATCCATTCTGACATCACCAAAGAAGCCCTGTATCATTTGGAAGACAATTACGCATCGAAACTCACCGAATAGATACCCTGAAAATGCTCTCGTTGCCCTCAATGTAGACATCCCCTTGGTTAGTTTTCTGTTGCCTAGTCTCTTCGTCCATCCCAACATGGAAATAAACACACTTACCTCAACATTCTTCGCCATCTTCATCTCCCCAACTCCCTCGAAAACATCTCAACTGCACAATTTCCAGCACCGCCACCGATCCATTGCCATCCAACGCACCTGCACATGCACAAACACAAGCTAGTCAAATACTCCGTTAGATACTTTTCCATCTTCGAAACTTTCCCAAATGCACACTTACTACTTACCATGTGTCCCTACCTCACCAATAGCCTCGAAAACACGAATCAAACTGTCCCGAAAATCCTGCACATAGACATAAAACAGTATCCAGTTAGCATTCTTATCAGAACTCGAACAAAAAACATCTCGTACTTACCCCGACGCGTACCTTGCTATCCACACCGAACTCTGACGAACAAGAATTTAGAGTAATGGCAAAGAATGATTACCTGGAAGGCCTCCGTTGAGGTAATCATTTTTTCCATGACCCCAAACTCTTGTTCGTCAGAGTTCAGGGTCATTAGCATGATTCCTCTAGAAACCCAACCACCCAGCCACATCGTAACCATTCTCCCTTATCCCTTTCACCTCAAAAAACACGTTACACATAGGAAACGAAGTAAACCACCGCCTTCCGCCCCATCCCCATTCCACTTCCAATCCAAAGATCTCGCACGCTATAACTCCATGAACCTATCGCGCTCATTCTCGCAAACAGCCCCCGCCGCGCAGTCACATATCCCGTTAGCTAACTCTTCGCTCTTCGAAACATTCTCAAATGAACACTCATCTACTTACCATGTGTCCCCTACTTCACCAATACCCTCGACAACACGCATCAAACTGTCCCAAAAGCCCTACGCATACGCATACAACATTATCCAGTTAGCATTCACATCTAAAGTCGAACAAAAAGCTTCTGAAACTTACCCATAGGCCCCCGCCCAAGACATTCACGCTAACCTGCTTCCAAATCCTCTCCGTGCGTCTCGCAAAATCACGTAACGTTCCGCAGTTAGACTTCGCAAACACCATCAGCATCAAAAAGTCTCACTTACATTGAACCCATTCAGTACGCATCCCAAACATAAAAAACCTGAACTACTCCGGTTCCAATCCAAAGATTCCGCATGCTGCAGCTTCATGAACCTGTCGCGCTCATTCTCGCACACAGCCGCCGCCGCGCAAAAACACTGGTCAGAGTCGCGCATATTCGCCATATCAAACATTTACGCCTCGACTTACCTCTTTCGCACGTTTCACATCCCAGGACAGGACTCTGAGAGGCAACGCCACTGAAGCTCACAGAAGAAGAACTTCAATCGCAGCCACACTGTACGTCAATCATCGCCGGCCGCGTAATGCGCCGTCCGCGAAAATTTTTGAAAGTTGTGTTCAGAAAAGTTCGAAATCCTCCCCACACTGAAACATGCAGGAAAGGTACGTAAACGATCACGTGCACGGTGGAGTTGGTGGCGTATAAACACACTTTATACTCTCCCCTGCTGGGTGTTCCAAGATTCTGCGCCGCACCATCACCACCGACCTCCCTCTGCAAGCAACTTCCCTCACTACTTTCATACCCTCTCACCGAGCGATGCACAACTGTTGTTTCCCCCGCTGCTCATTCCATACACAGTCCCTCGCCTCTCTCGCCCAGCATCAGAAGCGATGCAGACACAGGACTGACCCAAACCCGTTTCTCACCCCAACACCTCATCGAGGATCCCACTTCCCTCCCCGAACCAAGCGCCGCAGACTCAACAACACCGAACCCCCTTCCTTCCCCCCCTCTAACCGCCCGTCCGATAACGTAGCACTCGCAGACGACGACCCTTATCTCCAGGAACAGCTTGCTCTCTCCCTACGCTCATCCGACGCAGCACAGATACTCAGCCCGCATCACCAACTCGCCTCCCAGTCCCCTTCCACAGGCTCAGGTAACGCCTTCTCCCCCTCTCCACCCTCACAGAAAGACCACATCCATAACCTCGTCACCTACATATCCTCCATCGCCACAAAACTCGGAAAGCGTTCTGCTGACGAGCTCATCAACATTCTCAGGCAATCCACCTTTCCCTCTTCCCTCTTCCAGACCTCCATCACTTCCGCTGCCGAATGTCTGAAACTGCACTCCAAAATCTTCGAAGAAACAGTCAGCTCCATTGGGTTCACCTCAACCATCATCCATGACAAAAACCATAACTTCTCCGCCACCCTCTACCTCAGGGACCCCGTTCAGGTTCTCCTACAACAACTTCGTCTCGCATCCCACAGCAACTCCTTCTTTCATCCAGTCAAACAAGCTTCAAGAACAGGAACTACCGCAATCGCACACCCTATGGCTTCGGAACTCGGCCGCCATGTCGTCCCGACTATCAAGAGGCATATCATGCATTCTCCGGACCCCGACGTCATCTGGCACGATCCCAGTATCACCGGCACAGACTCGTTCGTCGGCCTCGTTCAACTATATTCAGACAAGTCTTCCACCTCTTTGAAAAGTTCTTCTGTTACGTCGTATCCTCTTCACATCACCGTCCTCAATTTCAATGACTCCTTGCGCAGAAAGTGCATCACGCAGAACTGCACACTCGTCGGATACATACCCACATCCTTCATCTCCGACTCGTCCTCCACTGACACAGATTCCTTGGAAGTCGCTCCCTCAACCCCCAGCGTGACCCGCATTGTGCGCATGCAGCTCGTCCAGAAGTCCCTAGAAACCATCCTCAAACCTCTGTATCATATCGGTATGAAGGGTTTTCCCTTGCGCGACGCCAAAGGAGTCCTTCGTCAATGCCATCCAGTCATCTCCAACTACAGCGCTGACATCCCCGAAGCCAAGGACATTCTCGCACAACTTCATGGCACAAAGCCAAGCAAACCCTGCCACCGGTGTCTCCTCCCTCGTTCAAAACTCAACCTCTACCAACCTACTCTCACAAAGCAAACCCTCTCACACACTTTGCAAACCAGAAAAAGACATGATGACCTACTTCTCGAGGCAGATTCTGCTCTCCTCTCCCATAGACCACGGGTTGCAAGGAACCTCAAAGAAGAAGCTGCAGAACTTCTCCACTCCACCTCTCTCTCTCCATACAAGTCCTTTCTGGAATCTTACCCTCTTCTCAACATCTCTTCACTGCTCACTCCTTATTCAATCTTCTCCTTCGAGCCCCTTCACAACTTTCACCTTGGCATCTCTAAACTCATCAAACTCGCCACAATCGAACGCCTGAAGTCCGATTCTCTACACACTTCCGTGGGCTTCAATGGATCCTCCAGGTCGTTTCGGTCCATCAGAACATCTATTCTTACTCACGCCAACTCCATCCTAGCTGACATCGAACGCTCGTTTCCGGCTCCAGGGCTTCATATTGATTTCTCGACATCTGAAAAGGGTAAGTCTCTCAACGGCTTCTTCACCACTGACGGAATCAGAGGCATGCTAGAAGCAAAGGACTATCGCGCCCTCGACATGATCTTCCCCTTCATCGGTGCATTCTTCGACCGTTGCTGCGGTGAAGTATCTCCCGCCCCAATAACCACCATTTTCACCTCTTACGTCGATCTCGTCAATAACGTTCTTCACTACCACACTGCCCCAGAATGGACTGATGATCGCTTACGCTCTTTGAAGACTCTCATCAAAAACTTCAAGACTCAAACTGTCTCAGTTTTGGGTCCATACCAGGCCTCCAACTTTCGTACTCTCAAATTCCATCTCCTGGATCACATCATTCCAGACATCCGTCGATACGGAGGCCTCCATTTCGGTGATGCAGGTGTGTACGAGCACGCGCATCTCCTCTTCAAGAACCCCTACCGCCGTACCTCTCGCAGAAGATCAACTGCGCATAAGGAAACAGTGGACTCAATCCAAGAGTCGCAGGATTTCTTACACTCCATCTCGGTAAGGAAACACTTCTCCATGTCTACCAACTCGGCCAGTCGTTTGCCGCAGCGGTGTCCCTCCATGGTTCGTGATGGTAGTTCATTCTACCTCTTCGACATCATCACGGCCGACAAGTATCTACGGTCCCATCCAAACGTCCCGTCATCTGCTCTCACAGATTTGTTCTCCAAAACTACATTGCAGTTCATGAACCAAATCTCTCGCGACGACCTCTCTTCCTTCCGTACCCTAAGCTTAGAAACTCTTCAACCGTTGGACAACCCCCATGACATCAAAATCACCGTTGTTAACTCTGCTTACATTGTTTCTGGATTCTGCCCCTCGCTGGATGACTACGATCGTCACTTTCAATGCATTAGACTGCGAGAGCCGGAGATCTCTTTGTGTGAACGTATTTTTGCAACCACTTCTTTTGGCTCTTCCAAGTCCCCAAAATTCTCTACCGTCCTGGTTAATGGAACTTCTCCTCTCGGTTGTGACTTCCCGACCGCATGGGTATGCAAAGTCTTTGCCCTGGTTCGCTTTAGCAGATGTAACCAAAGCAATTCCGATTCAGAATTTGCCTTTGTTCGCTTCTTCGAGGTAACGGAGCCGTTGGATAACATTGACGAATCCTTGAACTGCATTTCCCTCCGCTGGGCCACGGATGACGAGGAAGATCACACATTGCAAACCTCCAATTCTCTAAAACGGTCAACAACTGCATCTGTATCCCCATGGTTCGGTCTCGTCCCATTCTCTTCGATGAAAGGCTCGGTACACATCCTCCGACAAAACTCTCCCGCACGCCCCTTTTTCCCTCCATTGCACTGGAAGTTCCACCGATTCTACATTAACAGATTCTATCGCAATCCCCGAGCTCGTTTACACTACCATCCAATCACCAAACTTTCGTAACGTAAACCATAATGCATTAGTGACGTTCTATCCGATTCTCCTCATGCAATCCTTCTTGCACAGACCTTTCCCTCACATCCCTCTCTGCAGTTATGTCGTAGAACATACGGTCTCCCCGACTGCAGCATCCTACATAGCAATCCAGTACAGCTCCGAGCTTCTCAGAGATCTCTCCCATAAACACATCTTCTCGGACAGCAAGGTACATTTTCCTTTTCGACGGAATCCAGTAAACCACAGTGCCCACCTGGTCATCATTTCCATGCCGCGCATCTTCAGCATTCGATGGGCCATTTCTGAACTCTGTTGGATAACTCTGCTGCATGCGGACCCTCACGGTCTTCAGTATACTCTCAAGTGCCAGTGGTAGATATTTCCCGAACAAGTTGGAGAACAACACTTGTCTCTTACCACCTCTCCCTCGTTCAGACTCTGTCGCGCGAACAACGGACGCTATCCAGGCATCAAGACGTGCCAGATCCATAATTGTTCCATCCACTGGATCCCTCTCTTCGGTATTCCTCGAACTTGTTTGTAAAACGTCGTAGCCCATGAACTCACGCAGCACCTCCAAGCTCAGGCTGTTCCGAAAAAGCAAGTCACATGGTTCATCTTCGGTTGCATGATATGGGTTAAAGCCCGAGAAACATATATCTTCTACCTTCTGAGTTCTCCACGACGACAGAATCTCACATCCATTTGCATCTTTGGGTAGGAGTTTTTCACGTACCTCTCTGGTTTGTATTTCATACTTGTTCTGCTCCCTTTCATCGTTTTTATCGGGGTCCTTAAAAGCATGTCGTAACCTAGTCCCATCAATAACTTCTCCTTCGCATGGCGTTTTCGAACACCTATTGCATCACTTAAAGCCTGTCTCAACCTTCTGCGCAAACAAATGTCGTACGTTAACTGTTTCACACAGTCATCTTCCATTTTCATTCCTCGGATAGATTCCCAACGTGGCTTCATTACCTCCGTCTCCACAATTTGCATCAACAAATGGTCGCCTCCACCGCGTACGGATGGCGTGTACGCCCTCATCTCCATGGCAAGATCCATTGGGCACCGTGGCACTATCTCCTTCCCATCAACAACCAGCACACTGTCGTCTTTCTCAGGTCCAACTGTCTCACTTCGGTTGCCCCAGTTCCTTGCCGGTATACTCATCTCGAAGCATAGCTCTCTTGTCTCGTCTTTGGCGTATTGAAGTATGGAGTCATAGACGGTCTTCGCAACACCAACAAACTCGTCGTTCACGTCAATGTTGTACCGCTTCCTGCTCTTGTTACTGTCACGTCGTTCCTTTTCCCTCCACGTCTGAGAGCCTCTCTCAAAGAGTGTATGAGAACCTCTTGTTTCTGACCTTAACCTCCACTTGCTCTATGTTCTTCTGAGCAAGTCGTACGCTCATTTTCAGACTTTGCTTGTCCTCTATTGTACGATACAGATCTCCCTTCAGTTTCCCGGTCTTTTCCAAAGCTCGTATCGCGGAGTAAGGGATTCATCTTCATCTTCTTCCATTGCACCATGCAGGGAAAGCTCCGTGACAAAGCACCACGATCAACATCTTTATCGTTCCATACTTTTCTACGGGCGTTTGCTATGACAGGTTGCCGATCGTTCCCCACCCGTCTATTCTCATTTCCATGGTTCGTCCTTCTTCTGACCTGATTGAACCTGTTTCTCTGTGACTCACCTGTGACTGGTGTCGTTGTATCTCGTCTTCGTCTTCGTCTCCCTTGTGTCTGGACCCAATAGAGGGACGGAATCATGCCTGCCTTCGATGGAGCCATATGCGTTGCATTTCCGGCGTCCACGTTATCGTTCGCCTCCAGGTTATCCTTGTCCTCGACTCACTTGGATATCTACTGCGTCCGTGGACTCCCGCTCCTTTCTTCCACTGCCTTTCTTGGCACGAGAGACACCCTCATTCATTTTCTCGTTCCTCTTCACTTTTCTCGAATCATAACTGTTACGTTCTGTTCCGGGAGCGCTTCTGGGTATCTCCCTATCCCCAGTTCGGCTCTAGGTTCGGCTCTCACGATGGCGCAATCCACGGTTTCCATCTCCGCATTGTCATCCGCAGTTCTCACCTTGTTTTCGAAAACAATCATCAATACGAGGACCTTCTGTCCTCCCGCCCTCTTCCTCCTTACATTCTGACGTACAGCCGTTTCTTCTCTTATTCCTTTCATCGCTTTCCAATATACATTGCAACATCCTGACCCTTGGCTCTTCTATTCTTTTTCGATTGTACTATGCTGCCTACGGCATTGTCTACTATCCTTTTTTTGAACGGTTTCAACTTACTGTTTAGTGGGCATTGAACTCTGGACCTCCTCCATCGGTTTACTTCCTATGAGATTTGAGATTTTGGTTTG
>VCMS01000226.1:0-108658 GCA_022539475.1 Gracilaria domingensis | reverse complement strand
TTCCTGCGTTTCCATGTCGCAGAGCGCGAAGAACGCGGTGAGGATTGGTTTGTTTAGAGCCCAAAGATACGTGGGAAGATATGGAAGAACGTACAAAAAGACTGCACTGAAAATCCCTGAGATACGATGACTCCGTCCTACTTTCTTCCCCCTCGACCTTATGGAGCCTCCATAAAGGGAGGCGGGGAAGTACGAACCGGAGCGGAGTATAAACGCGATGATATCGATGGCATGGTCACGACGGAAAACGCGAAGTTCGGACGTCGGAGGCGGGCGGCGGCGGCGAAGGGAAGAGATTTATTTTTCTGTGCGAGATTGGACAAGTGTACAGCGTACAACGTTGGAAACCACAGGTTTATAACCAGTGTAGATAATACGAGAAGTACACCCTTGTGTTGAGGTCGACGTGTACCTACGTTCCTTTTTGAACGAAAGCACGTGATTTAAACTCAAAATATATTCTCCGTTCTGAGCAAGACGTCGATATTGACTGTCGCTCGACCTCCTTCACCCTTCGGACGCCCTTCCCTTGCAGTCTTTGTCGTCGTTTCTCGTTCAGTTCTTCTTCCCATGGTCTACTACTGTACACATAAGAAGCGTGGGTGCCCCTTCGTTACTCGCCGAGGAGTCTTATCCTTCAACAGCATGTCAACCATTGCCCGTTTCGTCTGAAAGCAGCGCTGGAAGACGACAATAGCCGGCCCATTCGGAGAAGCAAGCGTCTCAAGCTTTCCGCACCCGCGCCCGCATCTTCCGAAACGGTCACTGCCCCTTGTCGCCTTCCCGAGCCTCCAGTGTCCGAGGACATCGTCGACCCCACTCCGTGCGCCCCTCCCATTCCGGACACTTCGCATTGTGTTTCTCCTTCCCCGGCTCCCGCGTCATTAGAGCGAGAACACGGAAGCAGTTCCCGCCCAGTGCCTTCTGAGGAGGCCCTCGGTGATTTGCATATGGATTATCTCACGGTTTGTCTGGCTTCAGTAGCTTCCAACCTTGGTCATCGTGAGGCGACGAGCTAATTGGGCTACTTCGGGACCCGCGATTCTCGCAAAAGCGATTCAACGAGACCATAACAAGTTCCAAGCGCTGTACAGAACTGAAGAAGGCCATTTTCGAACGATACGCCTCAAAGGACGGTTTCAATCGCAGAACTGTCTCGCCAGAAGGATGTAAGTTCAGCGCCACCCTCTACACGAGAGACCCCGTTCAGACACTTGTGAAACAGCTCCAGTTGGCTAACAACGAAAACTCATTCTTCCACCCTATACCTCAGACCCACTCCACGAAAATATCTCACCCCATGTCCGGCTCTCTCGCAAGAGACGCCACCTCAAAACTTAAGGAAATGGTCATGGGCTCTTTGGATAGTAGAATAGTGTGGTACTCCCAAGAAATAAGTTACAGTGAATCTTTCGTAGGTCTTCTGCAGGTATACACCGATAAGTCTTCAACAACTCTAAAGCAAACATCGGTTACCGCCTATCCTCTTCACCTCATATTTCTCAACTTCTCCGACCAGCTTCGCCGTAAGTGTATCCGTGATGACCTCACAGTAGTGGCATACTTCCCTACCACACTGATCGAGGTTTCCGCATCTGAAGCAGACGCAATGCCATTTGTTTCTAGCAAGTCTCTACGCGAGTCCAGGATGCAAATCCTTCAAGAATCTCTTCGTCAAGTCCTGGAGCCCATTCTAAATCTCACGCAGAAAGGTTTTCAGTTCATCGGCGAAGACAAACTAAGTCGAGTGTGCCATCCTCTGCTTGCAAGTTATTGTGCGGATATTCCTGAGGCTAAGGACATTCTGTCCATTCTTCATGGGACCAAAACGGAAAGCCCGTGTCATAGATGCAAAGCCCCTCGCTCATCTTTATGCAGTCCTATTCCCACCTCATTCAACGGACGTTCTCAAAAGCACACGAAAAGCATCCGAAAGACATACACAGCTATCTTGCAACATGCACAAAAAGACGAGGCGGAAAGACGTCCACGTCGTGCGAGGGAGAGGAGATCTCAAGCGGATACTCTGATGCGTTCAAATTCCATATCTCTCATTCCTTCGTTCCTCGAAACTTCCGTAAGCCTTGGAATGATCCCGGGATTGTCTCCATACAGTCTGTTCTCATTCGAACCATTACACAACTTGCATCTCGGCATCTCAAAGTTGATAAAAACGGCCACAATCGAGAGACTGCAGTCAGACACCCTGTGCACCACAATAGGAACATCTGCATCGCGTTCATTTCGAACGATACGCACCCAACTCCTCAACCATGCAAACGCAATTCTAGCTGCCATAGAACGCGATTCTCCTGCCAAAGGTTTACATATCGATTTCTCCACGCAGGAGAAAGGCAAATCTTTGAATGGTATCTTCACGAAAGACGGTCTCCATGGAATGCTGGAGGCCAAAAACTACAAAGCACTTGACATGGTCTTTCCCTTCATAGGAGCATTCTTTGACATATGCTGTGGAGAACAGGACGTTGCCCCAATCACAACCGTTTTCTCTCAGTACTCGGACTTGCTCTCGACCTTATTCAGATACAATCGTGACCCGTATTGGACTGAAAGCTCTCTCCTGTGTCTTAGTTCGGAGATTGAAGCCTTCAAGCGTTCCGCAACAAAGACTCTGGCGGATTTTCATCCCTCCAGACTGGAACTCTGAAGTTTCATCTTCTCGATCATCTCGTGGACGATATTCGCCGTCTGGGAAGTATCAAGTACTACGACGCAGGCATATACGAACATGCACACCTGCTATTTAAAAGACACTACAAAAAGACGTCCAGAAGAACAGCAACGGCTGTGGAGGAGACTATTCGCTCCATTGAGCACGGACATGTTAGAAAGCAATGGAATGGCAATACTCCTTACCAGCGTAATCCAGGTTTACCAGGAACTTCCACACAGCTTCCTCAGTTTGCAATGAGAGGGCGTTCTTTCACTTTACGAGCTCTTCAACATTGTGTTTCAAGTATGTCCAGTTCAAAAACATGGACTGCTGTTAGAGAGATGTTCTCAAGTAGGGACACAAGGTCGATTCTTGATCAAATTGGTGAACAGGCCCTTCCTTCTTTCCTCAGTCTCGTGAAAGAAACACTGGATGAGCACTCTATTACATACTTCCCAGAAAAGACAAGGATAACTCTGGTGAATTCGGCCCTCGTGAAAGGCGGTTTCGTTCCGACTCTTGAACACTTCGATTCGTCTTCTAAGGCACTTAAGCTGGGACGACCCAAATACCCCATCATCCAACATGTCTTCGCTTCTCCAGCATTTGGTCCCAGTAGAAAGCCAAGGTTTTCCACTGTATTGGTAAGCGGAGAAGATTCAGAGACTTGGGTTGCCCAGGTAGTCGCTCTGATGTCGGCCACGTCGCGATTCGGAGCTATTGCAAAGGTCGCGTATTGTGCCAAAAGTCGCGGATCAAGTGGGTGTGAAGCGCTAGTTTTCTCTAGTTTGATATATGTGCACGGCGTGTGCAGCGAAATCACTGCCGGAAGAGCCGGGAGGAGTGCTTTCGAAGGTCTCCGGAGGGTGCCAGAATGTGGCCAGAACGTGCCCGCGGGCGGGGGGGGGGGGGGTCGGTCGTGTTAGGGTAGCTACCCTAACACGACCGGACCCCCCCGCCCGCGGGCACGTTTTGGACGATTTTTTGAAAAAGGTGCGATTTTATGCCCGCGGGCGGGGGGGTCGGTCGTGTTAGGGTAGCTACCCTAACACGACCGACCCCCTCCGCCCGCGGGCACGTTCTGGACGTTTTTTGAAAAATTTGCGATTTTAAAATGTGCGATTTTATGCCCGCGGGCGGGGGGGGGTCGGTCGTGTTAGGGTACTACCCTAACACGACCGGACCCCCCCGCCCGCGGGCACGTTTTGGACGATTTTTTGAAAAATGTGTGATTTTATGCCCGCGGGCGGGGGGGTCGGTCGTGTTAGGGTAGCTACCCTAACACGACCGGACCCCCCGCCCGCGGGCACGTTTTGGACGATTTTTTGAAAAATGTGCGATTTTATGCCCGCGGGCGGGGGGTCCGGTCGTGTTAGGGTAGGTACCCTAACACGACCGACCCCTCCCGCCCGCGGGCACGTTCTGGCCACATTCCGGCGCCTTCCCGGGATCTCCCAAAACACGCCGCCCCGCAGTGATTTCGGTACACCCGGCCGCCGGTACGTTGGCGCCGCTGTCCACGTGTATTTGCGGGAGTAGGCTCTACATGGAAGTGAATGAGTGTACTCTTGACTACTATGCAAAGCATTTGAAGATCACGATTAGACAGCGCGACCATTGCTCACGTGAGTCATCATTGCGTGAACTCCACGACTCTAAAGCGTACAATCAGCGTGCGAGCGGCCACGGACAGGACACGGACGAGACTGGCAGTGCGCTGGGAGGAGCTGCCGAAAGCGGGGGTGCCCAGCGTAAGTCGCCATTTAAAAGGCTCGCATCCGTTCTTGTATCGTCCAGAGCGAGCGTATTGTTGATATACACCTTTCACTGCAATAGCTGTTCAACATGAAGCCAACTCGTGTTCGAAAGCGTACGCAAAGCGTGACTCCTCGCACTCAGCGGAGCACTCGATTATTGCAAGGTGGAATGCGGGTTTCGCTGCAGATGGATATTGAGAATGAAGGAAAGGTGATAGTCGGGGAAGCGTTGTTGCATGGAATTGGAAGTGTTCTACGCCGCGAGTTGCACGGGAAGCAATTGGACCCAGGTCTTGTGGTGGTTCATAATATTCTCATCAGTCGAAGCAGTCAGACGTTCTACCCTTACCGGGCGGAGGGCCTGGATCTTCCACAATATATCCAGGATCTCCGGACGGCCGCTCCTTGGATGAGAAAATGATGGAACCGGTGCAGCCAGCATTCCGGCCTCCAAGCGACGAACGGTGAGCGCTATGAGTGAAGCGATGACGCCGACAAGCCGCACGGAGCCAATTCGAAGTTCATCAACACCGAGAGGTAGCGCATCAGTAGCACCTCCGCGGGCCGGTCCATCGTCTGTTGCGAAGCGGACTAAGGAGACAATATCATCCCCAGCTACGAAGCGGACAGGTCAAACAAAGTCTATCTCCGCTACGGAGCCCACTGCGTCGAAAAGGGCATCTGCTGCAATGAATCAGACCGTCGACACAAGGGATCTTCTGCGTCGAAACAGACGGTTCAGCAGGGACGGCTGTGCAAGAGGAGGAAGATGAGATCATGAAAGGTCCCCTTCCAGACGCGGATGCGCAATCCGCACAAGGAGCTGGTCCATCTGTACCCCAAACTGCACCAGAAACTGCGGAGCAGCAGGACGATGACGTTTTGTTTCTGTCCGCAAGAATGGCACGTTCAAGTGTTTCTGGCGAGCGGTCTGGAACACAAGGGACACCTACTCGGAGCAAGACGTACAGACGAATTCGTCAGAAGGTACCAAAGGTGAACCTCAATCACTACCGGATGGTTGTTGTTACTGTTAACATCACTCTGGTGGACACTCCGCCCAATTTACTCCGTGGAGTAAGTAAACGCCACGTTGAAGCCCTTGTGAAGAGTATGGAGGAGCGGGGATATTGCAGTCGATGGTTCTCCAGTGGTGGCCTTACAAGATGCTACTACGGGAGAGAGGGATGCTGACAAGGGACGCCTAAGGAAGAAGTGCTTCATTGTAGATGGTTTGCATCGTCTGAAAGCTATACAATATTTGGCAGCGACTGGTGCACAGAAGTGGAAGCGATTAGCCAGGTTTTGGCGTTGCAATCTGCTGATACGAAGAGATGGGAGGCCCATTGGGATGAAGGAATTGTTATGTGTTGCTTCGTACCTCAATGAGTCGACGAGTACCATGCGAAGGATGATGTTTGCAGACAAGATACACTCTATAGTTAGTGTGGTCGCCATTCTAATTGAAGATGTTGAGGGGTGACGCCGGCAGACGTGGATCCTGCAGAAGTGACAGAAGTGTTGAAGGAGAGCCAACTGATTGGGACTGTGCAATTCGCAATTGAACATGTAGCGTCCTAACATTTCTGAAACTGCACTTAAGGTTGCTTTTAAGAGAAGTATGAAACTGAGAAGTCTATACAGCTGTCTATGCGGTACTTGTGGCAGTATGGTAACTGTATCAGGAAAAATGGCAGAGGAACAGAGAGACTTGGCCGAAATTTCACCCAATACCTTGTCTAAGTTCATATATGCCAATGGTTACGGTATATTAAGTTCCGTTGATGGAACGTTGAGAAGAGAAGGAGAGTCAATTCCAGAAGAAGTTGTGAAGTGTATGAAGTTCATTGACGAACGTGTTGGTTTCGGACTTGTCACAGGGGTGATGTGGGCGACGTGGAGGGGAAAATGGAAGGACTCGGAGACTATAAGTTTGGTGTCTCGGCGAATCATGGAGCTTTCCTGCGTTTCTCTGACGAGAGGGAAATTAAGGGTGCATTCAATGATCACACCCTTGACCACACTGTTGACGGACTACTGTTCCTGGCAAGGGATTTGAATAGGAGGCATGGTATTGTGAATGATGATGAGAAGGGGTTCGTGGAGACCAGAAGTGATAGTGGCCTTCCCAATTTCGTGTACAAGAAACTGTGGCAGTGAGAGAAGAAGTGGATTCTGCTATTGGGACCTGTTGCAGAAGATGGATGCGTTTGTTATCTATCCCGGCGATAAAAGTTGCGAAATTGTGGACAAGCGATACACAAAAGGAAGCGGAGGAGCAAATCTTGTGGATAATGAACCGAGATTTATTGATACGGATGACGTCGTGACGTTCGGAAGTGCTTTGAGCGACGGGCCGTTGCATGAGGTAGGCGTGTACGGCGTTCACGTCAAAGAAGATTGTATCCCGGGTGGAGTACACAACCTGTTCGAAAGCGTGGAGGATGTACATTCGACAATTATGCTGGTGGCTCTGTTGTACGGCTACGAGGAAAAGCAGCACGATAAAAACCACCATGAATCATGAATCATAAAAGGGTATTGAGATATATACGACACTTTTATTACTAAGATCTCATATCCTAGCTAAGTATTACAGGCATCGTAGCACTTGAAACAAATTCCAAGAGCATTTCTAAACCATTGACACTTGCATTTTCTGTACCCGTACAGTTCTGCCACCCTTCTGATGGTCTCATGCACGTCCTCCACCCCATCAACAAGATATGTTACCCCTGCTGGATGGTCGTCTCCCTTCACATGAACTGCCAGGGTTGCCATTTCATAAAGAGGGCCATCATTGGAAGCATTCCCGAAAGCAACGATTAAATGTGTGTCGAACTGGGGGTCGTTTTCAACCAAGGCTAGCGCCCCAGTGTTTTTCGTGAAACGAATGTCCCCTATGTCACAGTTTTCATCCTGAGGGTACGCAACCAGGTTCGGAAAGTATGTCAACACTTTTGAAATACCGGAGTTAACTTCTGTTTTCCACTTCGACAGTCCATTGTACGTGAAGTTCGGGAGTCCACTGTCTTTTCTAGTGCTCACAACTGCTTGTTGACGCTCTTCGTGAAGTCCGTGCGATTCATTTAAGGAGAGTACAAGTCTCTCAAGTTCGGCTGCACATCTTTCGTAGCCTTCCCTGTCAAGGTCCTGATCAATTTCGGTACCATTGGATAATCTCACCCGTGCGCCTTGGTTTCCAGAGATGCCAAAAGTGTAGCCACCCAGGTGCTCCATGAAACTCTCGGCATCCTCTATATCTCGCCCAGTAGCAATTCCGAAACCAACGCGTGCGTTGATGTACTTCATGCATTTGACTGTTTCGGCCGGAATGTTCTCCCCAGCTCTTTTCAGAGTACCGTCAATATCACTAATCACGGCGTAGCCATTTTCGAATATTTCGTTAGCCAGCTGCTGAGGAGTTACTTCTTGGGCTCTAACTTCTGAGTTATACATGTTTTGAAAGCTTTCGAAAGGGTTCGTTTTGCAAATGGGTGTGGGTATACGAATGAGAAGGATGTGATTGATGTTCACAAGGTGTTTCGTAGTATAAAAATAGTCTAAGAACGACCATATACGGTATTGTAGCACTGTTTTAAAACGTTACTACGACGAGAAGCTGTTGCATTGATTTGCAGTAAAGAAAGGATGATTTAGTCATAAATTATATGTACGGTTCAAGTGGGTAAAGAAAACTATGAATATCTTCAACATGAGCTTAGAAATCAAGAAGAGTAAAACAACCTCCATTAAGGGTTGAAGCCCATAAAAGGTTTACTTTACTTTATACGGGTGACCCAAGTATTGCAAAGGCTTAGTTCTTCAGAAATATCACAATTTTGTACTTGTTTTGTTAGTAGTATCGTGCACTTTAATGATGTGGAATGACCCTTTTCCATCTAGCAAAAACTTAGCCAGGTATTAGTGATAAAGGATGTAGGATTTCAAGGGCATATTTGAACCACAGAAGGACGAACAATATAAGTAATGTAATAGGAACAGGTCATTTCGATAAAGCAACTCTTATGTTTGACTATCTCTAAAAGGTTTACAACACCGAAAAGTCATGTGTTCTAACCTCAAAGCTGGGGGAATGGGGAGGGGATAACTTTTCCTTAACAACGTTGACGTAGTTCGTATGAAAAGGAGCCGGGTCACGGCCTACGATGTTTCTTTCTTGGCGGGAAAGGTCGTAGAAGTACGCGTTTCTAAACTGAAAGTCGGAGAAAGAAGTAGGAAAGCCAACGAGAGTTTTCCCATATGCAAGAAATCGCCCAACGGTCTCTTACAGGTTGAAAGTAGTACCTGTCTTAAGCGAAACTATCTTCAACAGCTCTTTCATTATTGTGAGCACAACCGTACTGTACTCCGTAGCGACTACGTCCATAGGAATGAAACTTCTTGAGGCCCCGACGATGTTGAACGATGATAGCCACACGAGCTTCTCATAATAGCTTACGAGAAATGTGTCTTCGTCGACAACCCCGCAAGTGAGACCCATAGACCTAAACCTGTCTGCAACGTTGGAGGCCCACTTTCCTGTTGCGACAGTGAGACCATCCGGACTTTGAGGAGTGACACCATCCTGCGGAGCTGCGTTTCTTGAGGGGACACCAACGTATAGGACAACTTTTGAACATTTGTCCACACCGAGCTTCGAAAGCAATGGTATGATGTCTCCATTCTGGAAGAAAACGAGATTCTCTCTGAGCGAATAAGGGCAAGCCTGAATTACGGTCTCCAGGGTGTTCGTTCTTCCGCAAACTAGTATCGGTACATCAGAAAGATGAGAGGTAGCAGCCATGCTGCAGAATTCGTGTGCGGAAATGACCGTATCTTCTTCGTTTGCCAGCATGGTACCTATACGTCCCCTTCCAACAATAACGGCCCGAGTCTTTCGGGTGGGAGATGAGGCCTGAGGGACGTCAGAGTATCTGGGACTCGGAGGCGGAGCCGGAGGCATGTCGGACTCGGAGTTCATTGCAAGTGTTCGATTGTTTTTGTGTGACGATAAAAATGGAAGATGGGGCGGAGAACTGCTGGGGTAAAGAGTGATACTTAAGTACAAACGGTTGGGAAGCGCAGAACGGGAACATGGTTCACTTTGTGAAAGTGAGCGAAATGTATGATATGTGATTGTACTGAATGAATGATAGGGCTTGTATGAGACGACAAGCCACAAAGTGTGATGATGTTTTATGAAAAGTAGGTGGAAGAGTAGAAAGTGTACAATGAATGAAACTGATTTCGAACCTGAGTTGCAAAGTAGTTGTAAAGTACGAGTTACGGGGAGCTTGAATACAGGATGAAAGGAGCCATTTTGGCTTCATAAATGACGTGAACGGGTTCTATAGCTTCACTCGGATTGCCATAATGAAAAGGATGGAGTTGGGTTGCGCCCGAATACGTCTATAAAGGTCGTAGAAGCACTTATGAAGGAATGAGTTGTAGACATGTTATTGTTGATGACGGTGGAGCCAGGGTTTGGAGGACAGGCGTTTATGGAGGGTGTTCTTGATAAGGTGCGACCTGCAAGGGAGTTGTACCCAAGAATAGGGATACAGGTGGATGGGGGTATTGGACTGAGTACTGTGAAAAGAGTAGTGAAGGCCGATGCAAACATTTCAGTTGCAGGATCTGCCATCTTTGGCTCGAGTAACCGAGCTCATGTCATAGCTGGTTTTCGAAAGGTTGGTTAGAGATAGTAGCATAAATTTATTGTTTATTACATTGTTACCTTTACGTGTTATCATGACTATATTCTCCGTCTCCATTGGAGATGTATTTCTCTTGTATCACAACCGGTCAAGGATGTGAGAGAACATCAATATATCCCCAGTGGATGCTGAGAGGGAGGATGAACTACTCTACGTGCTATCATTGTTACCCATCCGGTGTCGAGTGGTGACATATTCTTTTTTTGTCACAACCCACAAAGGATGTGACGGAAGAAGAACATGCCCCCAGTCGAGACAGAGGGTGAGCAACTCTAAGTACAATCACTAGTCCCTAGCTGCCTCCACTGGCAATATCTTCCTGGTTTGCTATAACCATCGAGTGGGGTTATGGTGGAAGAGAAAAATATCTCCGGTCGAGGCGAGGTGGTTGGGGATTATGTGAGCGCAAAAGAGGAGACAGAGATGTGGCTTTCAAATAGTGGAAGGTGCGAAGGTGTACAGTAGATGTTTTGGCGGGAAATGGATGAGGGAAACAGTGGCAATCATGGTGCTGGATATAGCCCGTGTGGTTGGACAGTGGGGGTGGACAGCACAGTTTAGCTCGATTGCACTGTATCGCAGCGGCAACTTCGATCCAACTACTACTTGTTCTTCTGAAGATGTCGAACAGATACGTGAAGGATGAGGAGCTGTTGGCGCTGTTGGAGGTGGAGGAGGTACCGCAGACACAGTCACCAAAGCGGGAAGAGGACGTGATTACGGTGGCTGGTCGGATGTCGCAGAAGAATGAAGTGGCTGATGAAGGAAAGAAGTGTGAGGCGAGGAGAGGGGATGGTGATGAGGTGGAGAAGGGTGTAGAATTGGAGGTGGAGGGGGTCACAATGGAAAGAAGGGGTGCGGTGCATCTGAGTCAGTTAGAGGTTGGAGACCAGATAGAGAGTAGGGGCGGAGAGGGTGACAGGGAGATGCGGTTTGTGGGGGAGATGAAGGCGAGAGTGGGGATGTTGAGGTTGGTGATGAAGGAGCAACTGGACGATGGAATTGTGGAGATTGTAACGGAAATGGGCGGTGTGGTGCTGCGTGGGGGTGGTAGTGGTGTTTCGGTTGAGGCGATTTCGAGCCTGCGGAATTCGTTGTCGGTATTGGGAGTGGAGATGAGAAATCATGTGTATGGGATAGTGGAGTGTGCGGGAAGGGAGGTTGGAGAGTTGCGGGAAGAGAATAGGGTTCTGAACGAGAGGTTGGACGTGCTGGAGAAGGAGGTGAAGGAGCTGGGCAAGAGGCAAAGATTGGTGGAAGAGGAGACGGTGAAAGGAGGTGTGGAGGGAAAGACGGAGAAGGGAAGTGTGGGAAGGGTGGCGGTGCAGAAGGGGTCTCCTGTGACACCGAAGACAAAGGGTAGTGGGGTTGGGGATGGGAAGAGCCGTCTGAAGAATAGGCGTAAGGAGATGAAGAAGGTGGTGGAGGAGGTGCCGCGGGAGGGAGTCGGAGCTCCGGTGGTGACTGGGTTTAGGAGTGCGGCGGAGGTAGCGCGGACTGCGAAGGGGATTCTGAGGGGACAGGAGGAGAGAAGGATGGGAGGGATGTGAAGCCGTTTTGGGCGAGGCGGGTATACGAGAAGGGGGAGGGTTGTCCACCTGACTTCTACAAAATGACGTTTGCGGAGACGGAGAGAGAGGATGCGAACGCGTGATGGGCGAGAAATGGGTAAATAGCGGGGGTGGTGTGGACTGGGAAGAACTGATTGGATGATTGAGGTGGGATGAGTTGCGATTGGCATTGCAACAAAAAAAAATGGAAACGCAAACTAGCACGAATGCAGTTTTGAGAGAGGGTCGCGGAAAAGAGTGAATGGGGTGGTGCAGCGAAGTAGAACCTCTATAAAAACTAGGGGACCCAAGAACTAAACTGCGCGAAATGGAATTTAATATTCCAAAATTTCTTAATTTTTTGAGTGCCAGCCTCTGCTACCCCCTCGCGCGCCCCAAATAGCCCCAAAACTATCTTAGTTTCCAAAGCGAACAGAGTATATTCCACTTTGCAGAACACAGACGACCGTCATCGTCGACGTATACGAACCCACGCGGGTGCCCTTCCGGGATATATCGCTCCTCTCGGCGGCGACCAGCCGCCTCAGCGGGACCAATTACCTCCCAAATCCATGGGTCAAAGTATACGAAGTCGCCGGCGTTGACGTTCCGTCCGGGAGAACGGTCCGACTGCCGACGGACCCCGTCGGAAACCTGACTAGTAGGCACCTCATTCCAGTCAATCTGGTCAATGACGTCCACCAACGCGGTGGCTTCGCGCGCATTGCGGACCGAGCCGAGCACTTCGGAGAGATCCAACGCTCGGATCGCTTGCCGGATGAGTTCCGGGATGAACCAAACTCGGTACGAGTCATATGCCTCGATGAGGAGGAAAGCCGCAACGCGGACGGTCCATTCTGTTGCCAGGATGCTCCACAGGCCGCGAGGCGGATCATTCATGAAGTACGAGCCTATGTAAGTTAGGCAGGGCGGTAGCTCTACGTGACACCCTCGTGGGACTTCGACCGCAGGCCAGAATGACGGCAGCGGCAGGTATCGCCCAGTATGGGAGTGACGCGCAATGCGTTCCACCTCCGTGCACTGGTACGGCACCAGTACCCCGAAGCGGGAGCGCCATTTCCTCTCGAAGCGGAGGCCTTCATGAAATTGAGACCGTCCGGGACGGCGAAGGAACCGGAACTCGGCGCGAAGGATCGGCCGCGCCCACAGGATCAACTCCTGCTGCGGCTGAACGGTATCCGAATATCGGTCAATTTCGTCCAACGCGTTGGCTAGATGGTCGCCGTAGCCGACCTCGCCGAAAGTTCGGTAACGTGCCACATCGTACTGGTACTGTGCCGGCACCGGATGTTCGTTCGGAGCTCGGAAGTGTCGCGCGTACCCAATGCGGGCCATCTCATTGCGAGCGAATTGTCTCGTCTCGTTTCGACCTACAAACAGGCAGCTCGGTATAACCGCAACGCGGGCGATCCAGTCCCATGAACGGGTAACGTCAGCAGGAAGCCCACCAGGGAGTTGACCGTCGACAGCGTACGAGTCGACGAGCTCTGTATCCCGAACGGCTTCGGCGTCAAACCAGGGAGCCTGGGCAAAAAGGAAACTGTGCCGGTGCGGATCCCGGATGCGTAACGCGCCTGCGGTAGGCCATCCACCCAGCGTAGCTGGCATCTCGGCGTTGAACCAATCCCACACGGGCGCGGGACCAGCCTGAGCTGGAGCGTGATCTTGTCCGGAAGAACCCGGCTGGGAGGCAGCCGCCGACTGCGGGAGAGGAACAGACCGGAACGGCGGGTTCGATACTTGCATGCGTGCCGTCGAGGACGGAGGGCCGTTCGGTGCGTTGGACATCGCGGGAGGGCTCGAGATGACGAGGTTCGCTACTGACACCGGAGGTGTTGGTGGCTCCGAACAGTTCTCGGCAGACCCGTCTTGGGAGACTTCCTTATATACCTCCATCGCGAGGCGTATCGAGCCGACGGAGTCGGTGTCTCAGCCTGAGAAGGGGGAGATGTAGAGCAAAACGCCCTTTTGTGGGGATGCACCGAGGTGCTTTTCATAGTTTGTTGATCCGTCATCGGCTTCGACACCTCAGGTTATGAGAGGCTACTGGGGTAGTGCCCCTATTTTGGGTTATGCCTAGGAAGGGTAGTATTTCTGCACACGTGTGCCAAGTTGGCCCGATAGCGGGTGCGCCGTGGCAAGCCTGCCACGGTTGCACACCTGTAGTGTATTGGCCGGCAGCGCCGGATAGTTAGATATTTTAATTGATATTTTCAAGTGCCGTATATAAGTGGCGGCACTTGCCGCCACTGTACGGGAAGTAAACCTCAACGAGGCCTTTGGCTCTGATCTTCTTGCCGCTTGCGCACGGTCACCAGCCCCATCCTGGGGAATACCGCCGCAATTCCGGGCTGATCAACCAACCTCCGTCCCTGAGGAGTACTAATCCGTCGTCACGGCACTTTTCTTATCTATTTTATTGTTTTCATTTCCGTCTTACGGCTTTCGCTACTCTGCCCTACATTGTAGGTTTGTTTTATTTGTCTCGGGAGTTTTCCCGCTTATCGCGAGTCAGTGCTCCGCAGTGCGGCTCGTTTGTCGATCTTTTGTCGTCCCATACCGTTGGGCTGGATACCCCCACTCGCTGTGGCTCGCCGGAACCATCCGGATACCTACGCCGATTCTACCCCTTTTACCTCCGACTGCACGCCCAGATCGGGGCCACCCGGATTTACACCCGGCTCGTGTTGGCCCTATCGGAGGGTTCTGCCGCTCGACTGCCCTTCACAGGGAGCAGGGCCTGAACACCCTGAGGTGCTCGTCCGCGACGCGGTTTGTTGCTTCCCGTCGAGGGTTTTGCACCACAATCTCGGCTTGCGACGATGTAATCGGTACCTCTGCGAGACCCCTTGCAGGGTTGCGAAGCCCCACATTAGGTGTAGTGTTCTGCGACGAGAATTCTCGGTTCTGTGTCTGTCCAGCTTCCTGCTGTGAATCCGAAAGTACTTTCGTGTGCACGGTTGGGCCCTGCACAACGCGATCGCGGGAGAAACGCTCATGAGCGTCGCCAACTTCCAGTACGACTGTGTCCGTATTCACGCTAATAACGCGGTATGGACCATCAGCGATGGGTGAAAGCTTGTGGCGACTCTCCTTTTCAGGGTTGTAGTACTTCTTCCTGACAAAGGCGAGGTTTCCCATTTTCAGTGGCGGTAGTGGTCTCCGTACCCGAGCATCAAAGTTCCGCTTGCAAGCGTGTTGTGCTTTCGCCATTGACGACCTGGCGACAGGTACCATTGCGGATAACCACTGCTTCCACTGCAAGCAGTGATCCCGTATTGACGGTGACGTATCCAGCTTTGCTGATGGTTCAATCGCAACTGGCGGTGGTGTCCGTGAGAGCACGAGCTCAAAGGGCGCTAAACCAGTTACTCTGTGAACCTGCATATTATACGCATACGTCGCGGTATCCGTGTAGAGATCCCAAGTTTTCGGGTGTTCAACAGTATAAGCCCGCAACGCGGAGAGCATTGTCCGGTTAAACCGTTCGACTTGCCCATTGCATTGGGGATGATACGTCGTCGTGAAGAGATTCTTCACGTCGAGTACCCGACAGACATCTTGGAAGAAACGCGCAGTAAACTGCGGACCATTATCCGAAAGGAGATTGACCGGGGAACCGTAGACCATAACCCAATGGCGAACGAATGCCTCCGCAACACTGCGTGCTGTAATCGACTTCAACGGAACTGTCCGGACTAGCTTACTGAATCTATCCGTAATAACGAGTAAGAACCGATTTCCTCGGGAAGTACGCAAGAACTCACCGAGTATATCGATGGCAATAAACTCCAACGGCGCCCTTGCAGGGAAAAGTGTTAGTTTCTTCGCATGGCGACGATGTTTAACTCGCTCGCGAGCACAATGTGCACACGCCTTCACGGTGGGGTAGCAGTCCAACGCTAACGCGGGCCAGTAGAAATTCCGACGCAGTGTCGTGTATAACCGCTTAGCACCCGGATGGGAAGCCATCCGCGATTGATGCGAGAGATGCAATACCCTTGTTTGTAAGGAGTGAGGAACCACAATCTGTGGGGTAGAACGAACCACTCTGACGAGGTAACCTTGTGTGTTAACCCCGAACGGGATATTAGCACCACCATTAATTTGGGCGCGTATCCTCGTACAGAACGGGTCAGATTGCTGTTCCCGCACCAGCTCTTCTGGAGTAATGGGGACGAATGTACCGGGTTCCGGGTCTTCACCAACTGCGACGAGCAAATCATCACAGATGTCGTCCGACACGATGTCGTAGTCTTCATCATCCTCCTCCATGAGGAAAAAGGGGATATCTTCATCCTCGTCATCGACGGGTAAAGCTTCACCTTCCGTTCCTAGACGTGAAAGAGCATCCGCTTGCGCGTTCAAACAACCCTTCCTATAGGTGACCTCGTAGTCAAACTCGGCAAGCCGAAGACGCCAACGCATTAGGCGTCCGGAAGGCTCCGTGACTGACATTAACCAACGCAATGCGGAGTGATCCGTATTGACGGTAAAGTGCAAACCCATAAGATTTGGTCGTAGAGTCTGCAAAGCCCATACCATGGCGAGACACTCCTTCTCGGATACCGAGTAATTGCGCTCGTGCACGTTGAGTGTACGAGACCAATAGCCAATTGGTTTGTGTTCCCCTTCTGGTGTAGTCTGAAAGAGAGCACAGCCAATCTGGTAATCGCTCGAATCCGTATCCACGGTGTACGGCAACCCGTTCTTCGGTAACGCTAACACGGGTGCCGTAGTAACAGCCTCTTTAAGAGAGTTGAAAGCCTCCACTTGCGTGGGGTAAGTGGTCCCAATTTGGGCGGTTGTCCCTTCTTCAGGAGTTCGTTGAGCGGTCCCGCGATCTTCGCGAAGCGAGAAATGAAGCGTCTATAAACGTTGCATAGCCCTAGAAACGAGCGTAGCTCTGTCTGTGTAGTAGGGTGCTTCGCCTCTTTGAGGGACTTCACGCGAGCTTCCTCGATCAGTAACCGTCCTGGACGTATGACATGGCCCAGATACTTCACTGAGTCAGTGAAAAACTCACACTTCCTCAACTTGAGTGTGATTCCTGCATCCCGCAAAGCGGTCATTATCTCCCGAACATGTTCGCGGTGATCGTCCAAACTGTTGGAAAACACGATGATGTCATCGAGGTATACCAAGCAACTCCGCCATTTGAAGCGAGCTAACAAAATCTCCGGAGCACGCTGAAACGTAGCCGGGGCGTTCGTTAATCCGAACGGCATACGCTTAAAGCGGTATAATCCTGAATGAGAGGTAAACGCGGTCTTGTCACGGTCTTCCGGTCTAACTGGTACTTGCCAGTAACCCCAGTTTGCATCCAAGGTGGAGAACACAGTAGCATCGCCAAGCGAGTCGATATACTCGTCCATACGCGGTATAGGGTACACGTCTTTGACGTGACATCGTTCAAGCGACGATAGTCGATACAAAAGCGCCAGGACCCATCGGATTTCGCAGCCAGTACAACTGAAGATTCCCACGGCGACTGAGCCGGTTCTATAACGCCAGCGCTGAGCATTTTGTTGATCTGAAACTCTTCCTCTTCCCGTGCTTTCGGCCTGCCCTGTAAGGGTGCTGAGCAATCGGCTTGGTCTCCGGCAGGAGGTCAGTCCGGTGTTCCGTAGTTGAAACCTCTCCGAGGGAACCATTCCAAATTGGTGTAAACTCTCGCAACATGTTGCGCAACTTCTCATGGTCTGAAAACCGGTACATGACCGAGATTCAATTCTTCTAACTCCTTGATAGGGTTAATCTTGTCATAACTCGTAGGAACGGTCCTAACTTCCGAGTCATTCGTTTGTTGAACCGTCTGAGACGGGTCCGACGGAGATGAGTGCGACGAATCTCCCTCCCCCTCCTTAGGGTGAAGCACACCAGTGCGTTCCTCAGCAATCCCGAGCATCTCGGCGGCAGTCACCTGATAGGGATAAGCGCCGTGGTGCGTAAGACAGTACCAATTACTTGGTCTTTCCCCAGCATACTTGGGGTTCTGCCAAAGTTGGCTACCAGAACGAAAGAGTGTTCGCTGTTATTTGAACAACTCCGCTTCGCCAACGCGACCTGATTACTTCTCGTATAACGAGTTTCAATGGTTGACAACCCGCAAACCGCGGTGCGGGCATAACATCAACCCAAACCGGGCTTCTGGCGGAATAGAAATTGCACCGCTCGCGGAGCTTCGGCGACTTCTTTTCGGAGGTGAGGATTCCTGTAGAGGAGCGGTAGTGGTACCAGCTTAGCTCATTGCTCGCGTAATGAGCGAACGAACATCGGACATCCGAACCCATCTTCCATTCCACTGGCACGCGCACGCGGTTCGGATGGGCTCGACATATCTGTCGCAGAAGTCACACCTAGAATGGGGGGACAGCGAACGTCTTGCAGACGATGAATCCTACCTGCTTGATGCAGTTACCAATCCTGACAAGCAGTGAAAACCATTCCAGCCGTTTGTAAACGGGTATGTTAGCATCTGCCACGTCCATGACGGTCCATGGCGACTCGACAACGGACTGCGGCGGTAGTAACGACTCAACAATGAAGTTGTGGCCAGCANAGCGTCTCACCCGAACAGTGTCCAATTATTTTAAACATGTCCTGTACGAATATTTAAAACGTTAGACGAACTACCGCTTAAGCTCATTCGTTGGCCTGATGCGGACAGCCGGCAGGGAATAGAAGGTTTGATAATCGGTTTTCCAAAGTGTATATTTTTCTTGTATGGTAGCAAGAACAGGAGGTGGAGACCGAAGGATAATAATGAACAGGAGCGTGCGTACGACGGGTATAAGAAGGCACACACCTTTTCTATCGTTTTGATCTGCGATCTTTATGGTCGGTTTATCCGCATAAAGATCTCCGCCAAAAGCGCCTAGTGTAGTGCAACGCTCATCTATGAGTATTCTGACTGGACTTAGTCATATTTCCCGTTTACGGGTTTGCCTGGTACACACCACTATATGACTAGTAGTTACTAGTGGTTGCCATTGGGATGGTTCGGACACGTGGGACACGGTGGAGCTGATCGGAGGTTGGCCACTACACGTGGGCGGTTGCCACAATTAGTGGGAAGTTTAGTTAATATTATTTATTAATTTTAGTGAGGACACTACTTAGTGCGACGGCGTCGCCGCCGTCGCACCAGTAAAGTGCCCCAACCAGGGTGATCCTACCTCAAGGATCTTGGCTCTAGCCACTCTCGCCTCCGGCGGTGCACAACTCCTTATCGGAGGGACTCTCCGTTGTAACGGTGCGGCTATCCACCCTGCGTCTCCACAGAACCCAACTTTGGAGTGTTATAACCATCTGTTGTCGTGTTCGACCCTGTATAGGGAATACCCCGGCGATACGCCGTACCTCTCTTTTTCCCTCTCTCCCTCCTATCTTTCCCTTTCCCCACTCCGTGGTTTCGCCCCTCTTCGAGGCTACTACACTCGCGTGCGAGTCACCCTTCTCTGCTCAACTCTCAACGCCCCGTCGTGACGGTTTGGCCCCGGTCTTACACCCGGCTAGTTGCGCCATTCCAGAGAGGCTCTGTTCTCTGGGTTGCCCTCAGTAGAGGAAGATCCCGAACGTCTTCGTGGTGTCTTTTCCCGCTCACGGGTTGCACTACAAAGTGGTCTCCCGACCTAGAAAGTTGACCACTCTTGTGTACCCTCTTTGAGGTTCGTTTTCTCTCGGAAGTTCCCGTGTAACGGTTGGTTGGATACCGATGTCTCGGAAGCCCTCCGATGCGGAGCCTGCGATCACTCGCAGTCGTTCCACCAACGGTGGTAATCCGACGGAAGGTCGGCCCCTTCGAGGATACAGTCCGCCCTGGATCTACATTGGGTAACAGACCGTCCTCGCGGACGTCTAACCCGCCGGCACGCCGGACACTTCCGTTTTCCCGTTGATCCCTCCCACTGATGGGATTGCTCCGGCATCTGCCGCTGCCGCACTGGCTCCTGCTGGGCAGGTAAAGGCGAGCCGCCGAGGCGTCTCAGGCCCGTCGGGAGAAGATTGACGACCCCCAGGGTGCAACCCTGGAAGAGCAGGTTCGCATGCTGCGCGCTGCTCACAATTCCCTTATGGGAGCCCATGATTCCCTCGCGGGAGAAGTCCGGACGCTCCGGGAGGAAGTCCGCACATTTCCTGTGAAGGATGTTGCAGAGGATCTCCGTATTCTACGGTCCGATGTCAACTCCGTGCTGGAATGCATTGGAGGACCCGCTGCCTTCGTGGAAGGAATCGAGACCCGATTCGATCGGATTCGAAGCCGTCTGGAGACGTTGGAGAAGGCCGCTATCGCGGAACTCGCCACTCCGGCGGAGCCGGTTGAAGTGTCGCATCGCGACAAGAACACCGGTCGGGACAAATCACGCCGCAGGCGGCAGGCCAAGGAGCAAAACCAGTACTCCGACTCGGATTCGAGTACGTCAGCTGACGCCCCGAATGATTCGGAAAGTTCTGACTCGTCAGAGTCTTCCATCGAAGATGGTCGTGCAGGGCACTCATCACGCTCTAAGCGGTCATCGGCCACCCAAGGTGTTGTTCGTACCCGGTCGAAGGGACGGAAGCACTCCGGGTGAAGGAGCTGAAGCCGACGAACCCGATGTATCGGAAGCTACTCTCATACCGGTATTACCGTTTGGAGGATTCCTCATTGGATCGCACACCCCGTGGGACGGGTAAAGTGAAGGACTGCATCCGCCGTATGCAGCTCTCACTGCGTAACCAGACCTTTTCTGGAGACGACCCAGTCCTGGTGCTTGATTTTCTCGCCCGTTTTGTGGCGGAGGCCGATGTTCTCGGGATGAACGAAGGCCAGGCCTACATTGCGTTACCGTATTTCTTACGGGGGGTGGCCGAAGACCAGTTCAACTCTGTAAGAGGCTCATCTCGTGCCTCCGAAGGAGGGGTTACGTGCTGGCCGGAAGCGGTCCAGTACTTGCTGCGCTCGTACGCCACCAACGACGCAATCGGCACGGCCATCCTGGCACTCCGGACACCCGGCAGAAGTCTGGAGAGACGGAAACCGATTACTCGGTCCGCCTGAATAAGGCTTTCCACCGTTGTGGTAATGTCTACCCCGCAGGGGAACGTTGTACGATGTTCGTCGACGGCCTCGACCCGGCCATCAAGACCTTGGTCGCCCGCTACCGCGAGGATAAGCGGAAGATTACCTACCTCGAGTTAGTCCAGTACGCTCGAGCGGAGGGTGATGCACTTCGTGCACGAGGTCCTGTCACCAGGTCGAAGTCCGCCAAGGCGTTGATGATGGAGACTGGATCCCCATCGTTGTCGCTGCACACGAGCGAGGCCTCCCCAAGGGAGTACGACAACGTCCAGTTGGCCCAGGAAGGCCGGAGTTCCATTCCAACTACGGAACTACCGTCAACGACGGATGCCTCCTTCGATACCGCTCGGGACAGCACGCTGCTTTACGCAGATGCAAACCGTGTGAACGGGCCGAAAATCCCGTACGCGAACGGAGCAACCCGTTTTCAACGGCCTGGATGGAAGGACACACGCCCTAGGGTAGGGTTCACCGATGCTCGGAATAGTAACCCGCGTTCGGGATGGCAATGCCGATCTGTCACCTTTGCTACACGCATGGTCACATTTCACCGCAGTGCCTCCTCTCGATGAGGGATATGTCCATGGTTACGGTGAACTATGAAGCCTTGACTCCAGAGGAGAAGAGAACCGTCCCTATGACGTCGTACTTGCGTGCGAAGACGGACTTCTCTCACGCTGTCGCAGCACCACCGCCGCAGCGGAATGTCCAGGCACCCCCGTGCATCCAAACCCTCGGCATGTTGCCGAACCCAAACCGCTAACGCGGGACCCCACGGCCAACGAGCCCAAGCACTCGTAGCCGAGGAACCTGAGCAGCCGCCGCAGGCGGAAGTTCAGGGAAACTGAACGAGGGAGTCTCCCTTTCGGGAGAGGCGTCCTCAGAGTTGAGGCTGTTGACGCCCGAGGCGTCGTTGCCTCGCTCCCCGGTGAAAATCCTCTCGAGGAAAGACGCCGCAGACGCGATTCGGAACACCTCGGTGTTTTGCGTCGACCGTGGATACGGGTAAGGAAAACCGGATCCCGGACCGAATCATGGTGATGGCCAAGCGAAACTATAAGGTGTACGCTGACCTTGGCCTGAGCCCCCAGTTTATGGTGCGTTACCTGACTGTACTAGACACAGGTGCAGGTCCGAACTTCATCGTGGAGTCCCTTCTCACACCGCAATTGCGGGAGCGTATCCGCCGCAGCATGCTTCCTGATGTCGCTGATGCGAATAACAACCCGTTAACAACGGTGGGAACAATCGACTTAGTCGTACGCTTGGGAACCTCCGTGGTGAAGGTCGACTTCATCGTTTGTCGGTCATTGGCTGCCCCAGTCATTTTGGGTTGCGATTACTGCGACAGGTTTGTCGATGCAATCAGGCCCCGCCTCAGGCGTGTAGAACTCGACGACGGTTCGTCGGTACCGATCGTCCGTCGTCCGCTGAAGCGGTCATCGCGGAAGCAAGTTCCACTCCCTGCTGCGCAGGCCCCGGCATCGGCGTCGCGCGAGTCCACCAAGCTTCGCGTCGCCGCGTCGATCCGCATCCCGCCTGAGTCCCAAATGATAGTGTCGGTTAATTCCCGTCAACACGGTCTTCGGGTTATTCAACCGCTTACCTCGTTGTACGAGAAGTGCCAACTCGCTGTCGCGAATGGGTTGTGCAAGTCACACCGGATACTCCGTTTCGGATACTCGTTGCCAACCTTGGCAGCACCCCCCAGTATCTGGTGAAGAACCAAGTCATTGGGTCTGTGACACCACACCCACTCGCGATGCTTCCAACGAAGATGACGGCTGCGGATGTTCTCGGATTAGTTACCTCCGAAGAGGACGTCGCCTCATCTAAGGAGGGGAGGAGTCGCAATTCCTGCCGCTTCCACGAATACCACTACCGTCGCAACGGAGAAGCAAACGACTGACTCGGAACCAAACCCTGTGTCAGGGACAGAAGAGCGTAAGCCCACGAGCTACGACAAGGTTGACCCCTTGAAGGCGCTCGAGGAACTTGACCTCGGTCATGTACCGGAGTCGCACCGTGAACGTCTAAGAGACATGTTACGGTAGTTTACCCCAATGTGGGATGGCTCTCTTGGAGAGATCAATGCAACGGAACACCGTATCGATGTGTTACCGAACACGCGTCCGGTTTCACAACCCCCTTACAGGGCAGGACCGAAAGCTCGGGAGGAAGAACAGTTCCAAGTGGACAAGATGCTCCGCGCAGGTGTCATCGAGCACGCGCAATCGCCGTGGGCATCCTCAGTGGTACTGGCTCTCAAGGCCGACGGAACCTGGAGGTTCTGTGTCGACTATCGCCGATTTAACGCCGTGACGGTAAGAGACGCTTACCCAATCCCTCGTATGGACGAGTGCATCGATTCGCTCGGTGACGCTACCGTGTTCACGGCATTGGATGCCAATTGGGGATATTGGCAAGTCCCCGTCAGGGAGGAAGACCGCGATAAGACTGAGTTCGTGTGCCACTCGGGCTCCTACCGCTTCAAGCGGATGCCTTTCGGCTTAACCAACGCGCCCGCTACGTTCCAGCGTGCCATCGACGTTCTGTTGAGCCGCTTCAAGTGGCGGACCTGTCTCGTCTACCTTGACGATATCATCGTGTTTTCCAGTAATCTGGACGATCATCTCACCCATGTCAGGGACGTGATGACCACTCTGCGTGATGCAGAAATCACCCTCAAGTTGAGGAAGTGTGAATTCTTCACCGACACCGTCAAGTATCTTGGGCACATAATCCGTCCAGGACGGCTGACGATCGAGGAAGCTCGCGTCAAGTCACTCGCTAAGGCGAAAGAACCGCGGACTCAAACGGAATTACGCTCCTTCTTAGGGCTGGTCAACGTCTACAGACGGTTCGTGCCGAACATTTCGGACATAGCGGCTCCCCTTAACGCTCTCTTGCGGAAGGGCCAGCCACCAAAACTGGACCCCTTCACGCCCGCACAAGCGGAAGCGTTCAACTTCTTAAAGGAGGCTGTTACGTCAGCACCGATACTATCGTTACCCAAACCGGGATTGCCGTTCTCCGTGGACACAGACTCGAGCGACTACCAAGTAGGCTGCGCGCTGTTCCAAACCACTCCCGAAGGAGAACGAAAACCCATAGGGTACTGGTCACGTTCGCTCAACGTTCATGAACGGAACTACTCCGTTTCGGAGAAGGAGTGCCTTGCAGTCGTATGGGCATTATCCACCCACCGTTCCTACCTGCTAGGTGTGCACTTTACCGTGTACACGGATCATTCCTCGTTGAGGTGGTTGATGAATATCTCTGATCCATCAGGCCGCATTATGCGGTGGAGGCTCCGCCTAGCGGAATTCGACTTCGACGTCGTGTACAAAAAGGGGACCCTGAACACCCAGGCGGACGCGTTGTCGCGCTTACCCACAAATGGGGAAACTCTGGCCGTCGAGGACGATGATATTCCTTGCTTCGTCGTTGGCGAAGATGAGCCGGAACTCCCGGAGTGGCAGCTAGACGACTGGCCAGATGACTGGGACGATATGGACGCTGACTTCGACGAACTGCTTGTTGCAGGCAAAACCGAGGCTATAAAGCCCCTACCGGGGAATTTTGTCCCGGTATCACCGGAAGAAATGATCCGAGAACAGCATGGAGACCCGTTCTTCATTAAAAGTCCGTGCCCGACTAAACGGAGGCGACACCCTCCCATTCGAGGTTAATGACATCGGCTATCTCATAAGGACAGTCGAGTCACACCCACAAGTCGTGGTACCACACTCGTTACAGACGAGGATCCTACACCTTTCGCATTACGCAAAGTTAGGTGGCCACGCAGGTGGACGGAAATTGTACCTCACTTTAGGAGAGATTTCTACTGGCCCGCCATGGCGGTGGATTGTTACGCTACGGTACGCTTCTGCGCCGATTGCGCGAAAAACCGCGTGAAGCTGCGAAAGAATTCTAAGAAAGTGAAACTATTCCCTGCCAGGGTGCCGCTTGAATTTGTGGCAATCGATATTCTCGGACCATTGCTTACCACTCGGAGAGGTAACAAATTTCTTCTCGTTATCACCGATCGGTTCTCGAAACTGGTTCGGACAGTTCCTCTAAAGAGGATCACCGCGTTCACGGTCGCGCAGGCATTCGCCACGCACTGGATCTTCGTGTACGGTCCTCCTGTGGAGTTATTATCCGATAACGGAAAGCAATTCGCATCCCGGTTCTTCCAGGATGTCTGCCGCATCATGGACGTGAAGAACCTCTTCACGACCACTTACCATCCCCAATGTAACGGGCAAGTTGAACGGTATAACCGTACGATGTTGGCATCTCTCCGCTCCTACGTTGCTGACCACCCAAAAACATGGGACTTATACACCGACGCGTTAACCTTTGCGTATAACACGCAGGTACACAGGACTACTGGTGTTTCCCCATTCGAACTGGTTTTGTCAAGGACACCCCCGCCATTGGCGTTAGAATCACAAGCTACCTTGGGCAGTTTCCCATCTTTGGGTGATTATCGCCAACAATGGAAAGCCTCGCTAACGAAGTTAGTACCGGCTGCCCGGAAGTCAATGGCGAAAGCCCAAGCCGCGCACAAGCGTGATTTTGATGCTCGCTTGCGAGGAAGGACCCCTGAACCCCTTACGGTGGGAAACCATGTCTTCGTACGGAAGGGACACTACAACCCTGAAAAGGGCAAACGTCATAAGCTCTCGCCTGTGGCGGATGGACCGTACAAAGTAATCTCGGTTGCACCGGACACTGTTGTAGTCGAGATCGCTGACGCGCATGAGTGGATCTCCCGCGACCGCGTGGTAATGGCCCCTCCTCCCTCGTCTGAGGTTACCCCGTCTGATACAGAGCCCGTGTCTACGAAGTCAACAACCCCGGTACCACCGGAAACAAATGTGGTGACAAGACCGTCCGTCCTGCCCCACCCCCACCGAGGCCTTACAGACCTCCCGATAGAGTCGGTGCCGCCGACTGTGTCGGACAATGATCGCCACCAGGGCACCCCCGTTTCTGTCCCATCGCTGGGTTCACCTACCCGCGATGCGGGACATTCTGTTACTCCCCACGCCGCTCCATCTAAGGAGGGGGAGGAGGTTATCAGCTCTGCTGAGAGTCATAAGCCGACGTCGCGTCGTGAGGACAACCGTGAAGCACGGACCATACGGAGCTCTCCGGATGTTCCGGCCAGTGCGCGGGCATCGCGTCCGCAACGCACGCTCGCACGCCGCACACACAGCCCCGTTGCCGGGAAGTCTACACCGTCGCCGGGTAAGGACGCTCACGCAGAAGCGGATTCGGTTAAGTCAACAGAACCTCGTGGCCAACCAGCCGCGCTGGGTCGAACGAAGTCGAAAGATGTCGCCGGCATCACGCCGACGCCGTCGGAACGAAGCCCCACTAGGGAAAGCGCAGCGACATCGCGGCCCGCCGCGCGACGCGACGCAGAACGACCAGGAATCCTGGAAAATCCTGCGGAGCAGGCACGAGCTGAGGAAAAAGAAGTCCCGAGCAACTCGGTAGAACCCGGCGGTACAGCCGTGGGAATGCCGGACACTCCGGGAAGAGTTCACGTCATGGACGGTACGGCACCAAATATTGGGCGTAAAATATCGGCGCAAGCGCAGGCGCGCGCGGAGATCACGAGATCGCAAGCCGCCGGCGGTGTCGATAACCCCGGTAACCCGGAAGTAACCGTTCAGAACGGGAACTTGAGCAAAGAAAGAAAAGGGCCAACGGCGCAGCCGTTGGAGGACACCTGCAACAGGGAGGCGGTTCTCCCGAGGGAGCTTGACAGCCAACCGTCGCTACAGTCACGTGCACGCACGGTTGTGAAGCCACCCGAGGTGGGACTCTCCGACGCAAACGGACAAGGCGAGCACACAGCTACGCCGACGCCGCCGAAGCGGAAGGACCCACGCCGAGTGGCGGTACGCAGCGACATCGAAAGCACCTCCCTTCGGAGGGAACTGGCGACGCAAAGCCAGGCGCGCGCTGTTACCCCCGTCACGGGAACCGTTCCCCCGCAAGGGTTGTCGACCGATGAAGTAACAATAACACGGCAAGGCCGGCAGGTGTACATTCAGGAGTACATTGTCGACCGAATTGTCGGGCATACCTGGGACCAGGAGGGCATCTTGTTATACCGCGTCCGTTGGTACGGCTACGACCCAGAGTGGGATACATACGAACCTATCGAGCACCTGCCACGCTCGAAGGTCGTACAGTACCACCGCTCCGCGGGGACAGCCACACCAGCGACGCTGGACGATGCCCAAGTGGGATAAGGTTGCCGTGGAAACGCAGGAAGTCAGATCGTTGGCACACACACGTCATGCGACGGGATTGAGTCCATACCACCTTGGTGGGAATGCTCGCCGTATGGACGGTTTGACCGGCTCGCGCCGCTCGAACACCGATTTTCGGAAAGAAGACTCACTCCTGAGGGTTTTTCATCCAGCTCGCTGGTAATGGTCTCGCTGCCACACCATGAGCATGGTTTTTCCCCTCGGAAGGGTGCGTTTTTCGTAGCGCATCGCATCGCATTGCATTAGCCGGCTATGTCGGTGAGGAGGGATACACCGTCGAAGACGTGAATGAAGCAAAGAATCTTTTTATCTCAAGGCTATACTACTGTGAACAGGTAATTACCCACGCATGGGGAAGCTCGGCTCCCGTTTACTGGCCGTCGCCATCGCCCTCATTCTGAGGAGGCATACCGCCAAGGCGTTGAGCCAAGGCATCCGCCATAGCGGTGACGTCGCCAGAGGCCGCACTAGCACTTAAACCCGCGCCGCGGAGGAAGCGAGCGATAATCGCACCTTCTTTCACACCCGCCGGCGGGGGATGAGCTGCAGCAGCCGCAACAGCGGGAAGAGCCGGCTGAGCCGGAATGGGTACCGGAATGGGAACCGGAGTGGGAGCGATGAAGTCAGCCGCCGAGGCGGAGCCGACAACCGGAGCAGAGCCGGCGCCCTCCCCCGCAGGGGTTGCGTCGATCTCTTCGATCATCTCGATATCGTCGCCTCCCGTGTCCTCGGGCTGATTATCCACCATTGGATCTCCCCCGAGGTACTCTCGGTAATACTCATCCGAGTTCACAAACCCAGTTGGGTGATCGGCCGGCACTCGCCGGGGAGCAGAACGGAGCTCACCCGCTTCCTCAGCGGTAATCTCCCGATAATCCCACGGGTCGAAGAAGACATAATCGCCCGCAAGAGCGGTATTTCTTCCCAGACCTGGGCCGTATCCACCCGTGTTCGGGGAATCACCGCGACTACTCTGAGAAAGAGGCACTTCGGTCCAGTTGATACTATCGATATAATAGAGAAGGCTCAACACCTCGTCGTTGTTGGCACGACCCCCGAGGGGGACTTCCAAGTCCAAATTTCGGATGGCCGCCCGCACGCGGGGAGGGATGAACCACAGTCGATACTGGTCATATGCCTCAGCGAGGACAAACGCCGCGGTGCGGACAGCCCACTCGGTGACGACAACCGACCACAACCCAGTCCTGGGATCTGTGAGTAGGTATGACCCTAAGTAGGTGGACACCGGGGGCAACTCGATGTAGCACCCCCGGCATGCCTCGAGGTAACTCCACCACTCTGGCAGAGGTACATACCGACCCTGTCGGTGCGCAGCCGCGATATGGCGGATCTCCACGTTCTGATATGGAGCGAAGTACCCAAATTGGGATCGAGACCGCCTCTCATGGTGGATGAAGTTCTGAAGGAAGTTAGACCGCGAGCGGCGGGGGAGATATCGAAACTCAGCCCGAAGAATCGGTCTTGTCCAGCATATGGCTTCCTGCCGTGCAACGGGCATTCCCCGCCAGGCGAAGGTTTCCAACGCCGCTAGGCGGTCGCAGTAATTGATTTCCCCGCGGGTGCGGTAATACGCCACATCGAAGTCCATCCCTGGCGGGATAGGAAACTCGAACGGCGCCCGGCCTTGCCGTTTGTAAGCCACCATGACAAAGTCGGCATGGGCTTCTTCCCGGGATTGCCGATTTTCCCGCGCTACCTGATGGACAGGAATCGCGATGCCCGTGCGCCAATCCCACGAAGTGGTCACCATTGCCGGGAGGTCCCCCGGAAGGGTGTTGCGTCCGTCGGCATACTCAGTGATGAGGCTTTCATTGAACACCGCAGTTGAGTGGAACCACGGAGCGAGCCGGAGGCGCCTCGCATGTCGCCGGTTCGCCGGGTTGAGCCCTACAAGAAAGTTGAAAGACGGCCAGACCACACCTGGATGGAACCCGAGGACGGGGCCCGCGAGAGCGGCAGGCTGCGCGGAGGATCCTGCGACAGTGTTCGATTGCCCCGCGGACGGGTTGGAGCCCTGTTGAGGGAGCGGAACGGAGCGGAATCCGGTGAGGCCCCCTTGGGGGAACGGTGGTTGGTTCGGAGGCTGATTCGGTGGAACACCACTCATAGTGAGGTCTAGTTCCGGTGTCGGAGGAAAGTTGATCGCAGGAGCGAGAGAGAGTTCGGTACTCTGAGGAGGTGCTGCTACTGCAGGAGCAGGAAGCACGTCGTTGACGGGAGAAGGAGAAGAACATACCGGAGGACCGGGGAGCGCTGCACTTATATCTTCTTGGCTCGGCGCCATCCTGCCCTCGTCGAGGTTGTATTACCGCCTAAGGAGGGGGATATGTAGTGCAACGCTCATTTATGAGTATTCTGACTGGACTTAGTCATATTTCCTGTTTACGGGTTTGCCTGGTACACACCACTATATGACTAGTAGTTACTAGTGGTTGCCATTGGGATGGTTCGGACACGTGGGACATGGTGGAGCTGATCGGAGGTTGGCCACTACACGTGGGCGGTTGCCACAATAAGTGGGAAGTTTAGTTAATATTATTTATTAATTTTAGTGAGAACACTACTTAGTGCGACGGCGTCGCCGCTGTCGCACCAGTAAAGTGCCCCAACCAGGGTGATCCTACCTCAAGGATCTTGGCTCTAGCCACTCTCGCCTTCGGCGGTGCACAACTCCTTATCGGAGGGACTCCCCGTTGTAACGGTGCGGCTATCCACCCTGCGTCTCCACAGAACCCAACTTTGGGAGTGTTATAACCATCTGTTGTCGTGTTCGACCCTGTATAGGGAATACCCCGGCGATACGCCGTACCTCTCTTTTTCCCTCTCTCCCTCCTATCTTTCCCTTTCCCCACTCCGTGGTTTCGCCCCTCTTCGAGGCTACTACACTCGCGTGCGAGTCACCCTTCTCTGCGCAACTCTCAACGCCCCGTCGTGACGGTTTGGCCCCGGTCTTACACCCGGCTAGTTGCGCCATTCCAGAGAGGCTCTGTTCTCTGGGTTGCCCTCAGTAGAGGAAGATCCCGAACGTCTTCGTGGTGTCTTTTCCCCGCTCACGGGTTGCACTACACCTAGAGCGATCGTAATATGTACACGAGCTCAAAACGTTTTCGTGAAGCGAGTGTGTATTGCAGTGCAATGCCTGCGAGCATAAAACACCGCGAAGATGTTCGGAATCTTTTTCTATTGGGGGCAGCCCAGTGAACAGAGCTTTTCAGGGCTAGCGCAACTAGCCAAGTGTATAGCCAAGGCCAGACCGTCAAGACGGAGCATTGAGAGTTTAGAAGGGAAGCGTGACTCACCCGTGACTGTAGCAGCCTCAAAAGGGAGAGGAAACCACAGAATGGGGAATTGGAAAGAGAGGGAAAGAGAAAAAGAGATAAGAGAGGTACGGCGAATTGCCAGGGTATTCTCTATACAAGGTGGAACAAGAACAACAAAGGTGAAGCACTCTCAAAGTTGGGTTCTGCGGGGACGCAGGGTGGAAAGCCGCACCGTAACAACAGGAAGTCCCTCTAATAAGGAGTTGTGCACCTTCGAAGTCGGGAATAACTAGAGCCAAAATCGTCGACGTAGGATCGCTCGGGTTGGGGCACTATACAGAGGCAAGAACAGCAACGGCGTTGCAATAAGTAGTATCTTCACTGAGATTAACAAATGATATTAAGTGCACATCCGACTTATTGTGGATAACGTCCAGGTGTAGTGGCCAACCTCCAATTAGCTCCAACGTATCCCACGTGTCTAAAGCATCTTGATGGCAACCACTAGTTACTATTAGTCATAGACTGGTGTGTACAAGGCAAACGCGTGAATGGGAATTATGACTAAGTCAAGAAAAATTTCTTATACATGAGCGTTACACTACATGTATCTCTAACCCGGGCAACACGGAATAGCAGATATGGGATTTGCTAGTATAAAGAAGCTTGTAGTGCCAAAAAAGAGGAACGAGAGCATTCTCTGCTTGTACAGGACAGAGCACAATTGTTCGAACCAAAAGCAACAAATCAATAATGAATGGGGTATATTTATCATCAATAACAGGTTTTGTTTATTCTTGGGGCGAAAACCCTTTGATACAAGGCTATTCTCCATAGCGTACAATACGGTTGCGATGCTTCGAAACTGAAAGTTTGATAAAAGAAGACATGCGCTGCAGCTCTGAAGCCGCTAAGGCTTTTGCTACGCTCGTCTACGGTTCGCTTCGCTGCGGACTTTGTGCTTGCCCTCCGCCCGACTGCGAAGATATAAAGAACGTTAAAGAATCTTAAATATTATTGGTGGCGTTGGTTTGCGCCGCATTGCTTGTTCCTGATGATGCAGTTTCTGGAGTTTAATGTTCTGTATCACTTTCTATCGCACTGCTTGCAGCCACTTTATAATGCTCAAACAGGGCTGCGTCTATCGTTAACGCATTCGATGGCAGCGGCAGAGGCAGAAGAGTCGCAGGCTGTTCTGCTTGCATTTTGTTGCCACGAGCAAATAGTTCAACAAGAATGCCGAATTGTTCGCTCTGACTTTGTCGCAGAGCTGCGCTAGCGATTCCAGTCTTTACAATTCTCGTATCAGGACGTATGTTTTGCAACTCTGCTCCCGTTTGTCGCTTTTTGCGAACCAAACTGGCGTGTTTACGCTTATACTTGGTATTCTTGAATGTTTCTCGTTTTTGCCGTCCTTGGTTTCCCTTTTGGACTCTAGACTCTTGCGCTCTTGACAATACACGCTCTGTGCCTTCGTCCGTAGTAAGTATTTTTTTCGACATTTTATGCTTGTGTAAGGCTTCTGTTTGATCTTACATGTGTTGGAAATCATTCTCTTTGTGCCGTTTGAACTACAAAAAGGCCTTTCTTTCGGCTCAAACTGTCGGCAAAGACTATAAATTTCCTAAACAAGTCATTTACAGAATCGACTGTGTTGCGGACGTTTTTCGCATTTATCCACTTAATGTAGCTAAGGTTTTAACAAAATTTGTACCTGATTTGATTTTAGAAGAGAAAACCGTCCGTTGCACGTCTACTGCGCCAGCGTGTAGCGACTATTTCAAACATTTTTTTAACAGTCTTCAGTTTCTGCAGCGGAGCGCTGTAAACGATCAACGTACGCAACACTTATGTTTTTTGATCTTGTTCATGACAAAGGTTTGAGGTGCGCGCTCGTTTTTTGGCGTTTGAGGTGCAGAGAGGGTTGCATGGGGAACTGATGATGGAACTGTTGGGGACTTCTATGGTTCCGATCGGTTGAAAGTCTGATCCACAGGTGGAACAGAAGTGAAAAACGACATCTTTTCATCTATGATGAGCCCTGCGTTCTTGAACGACGATGGATCACAAATTTTATCAGCTGCAAATAAGCTAAGCTTTTTGGCAGGGGTGTGTGGCTGGCTATGTTATTTTTTACCTTGTTTCAAACTAAGCCGTTCTGTGATGCGCTAATTAAACAGGATGCAAGCGAAAGGCTTATCTTGTTTCAAAAAGAGAGCCGTTTTCTCTTAATTTAAAAGGCCTACTGTGAAGTAATATAATTTTTGGGTTACAGAAGATTTGATTTTCTCTTCTATCCGGATGCTCGAAGAACAATAAAGTTCGATAACATAACTTGAATTAGAACACCTACGGGCTTCCTGAAAGCCGCGTCAAGAAAATATCTGAGAGAAAAAGCCATGGGTGAAGGGGATGTTAAGGTAGAAAAATGTTTCACATTTGCGACAGAGCAGCGGAAATTGACTTTTGGGAAAACCGATGGAGCAAACGATGGGTAGTGTGATACGCATTTCCGGGCAGATGGTTTCAAGAATCCAGCAACACTGAGAAGCTGGTAAAAGTGGCGAGTTTACTGCCTGTGTGGTAGAAAATGAGCAAACGAAATTTGCTCTCTAGCACTGTATCACTTCTTTGAGTCTTTGTTACCGTCACTTGACTTAAGATGCATCGCAACGGCAAACTTTAACATCGTTTAGTTTATCATTCAAGGTCAAGAAATATCAGAGCTATTTCGTGCTTGAGAAGGAGATAGAAGAGCCGCCAGTAATCCAAAAATCTAGATTCAGCACGCCACGAAGCGAAAAAGTCAGGAAAGCAGATCTGGCTTCCGCGTTGAACTGTTAAAGAGCAATTTTGAGACTGAAGAAATCAGCAGAGCTCAAAAAAGCGCAATAAAGAAGAAAATGTATCGCAGTGAAGGGATAGGCAGCGGACGTGAAAAATGAAGGTTATGAATTATGGTGAGTCATTATAGCACGGGCTAGACGAGGTACATATTTGGCATGTGTGGTGAAGTTGCATCACACTTTTCCAGTCTATCTTAAAAACTTTGATCTTTAGTTGCAAGTTAGACAACGCCAAGAAAAGGGGAATGGGACTGTCAGTAAAAGTTGTGGTAGATAGCCACAATTGCGCTACGCATCTCTTACTATTGTGAAGCCAAAACAAGTTTTTCATTCAAGCTTGCATGGTGGATGCGTAGGTGTGCGTGTCTGACAAAGTGGGTGATTGATCATCCACTACCGAAGTAATAAAATATTTTAAGTACCATACGCGCAATAATATACGTTGCACAAATTAAATGGCTATTTTTGTTGAAATTTAAGTAAAGAATGGATTTTCCAGGAACAAGGAAGTAGATTTATTGGAAAATTGGGTGCTGCGACTTTGATCTTTGCTAAGCAGTTTTGCCGCCAAGGAGTACAAAGGCTGCTCAGCTGGTTTGCAACATCTTGGCGGCAAACATCCTGACTGCTGTCCGCATCGATCGTCGCCCACCTAGGAAACATACGTTGTTGAGTTGCTTTTTTTCCCACCCACCCACACCTGGACGTGTGATATCTTCAAGACACACATGCAGTCAGATTACTTTGTAATTTCTGGTGTTTTCCGTGTTTACGGAAACACCACTCTCTCACCAAACAGTAAAGATCGCTCTAAGAGCTAAACCAATATGACACAATAAGCTTGTATTCCTTGTTTTCTAGTTTAACTTGTTGCAAATGTTCACTAAGTGGAGAAAAATTGTATACAATCTCAAACATATTAATTTGTTTCCCCAGCTGGCATATGCGCTTTAGGTAATATACGTGATGAAACAGGGATCAGCTCAGAAAAGTAGTTTTATAAAACAAAGATCTAGATAATACAAAATGTTGGCTTAAGTTAAAGTAGGATAGGAATTATTAACGTAGACGTGGCACTAGTAGATACTTTGGTCGAACACCACTTGAGGTCTACAGGTATCTGAGTACCAAGGCATATACTGGTAACGTAACCATAATAGATCCGAGACTGTAGAAAAGTTAGATGGTGACCAATTGAGCTTTGCACGTGTGGTGACATGAAGTTCGCGAAATGTATGCAGGTTTGTGAGAAAGGACAGCCTGGGAAAATGAGGGTTTCCGAGATGATGTAAGCAGAGCTTAACGATTCGGATTTTCAAGAGGGTGGAAATCACCTGTGCAGATCACGGAATGTCAAATGTTTGTAAGCCATTGTAAAGTTGGGGGTGCATGGGCTCACATACAAGGGATCGGTAGATGCTTGTTGAACAAGGCTAATTGGACGTCATGGTTGGACTGCACAGCGTGGGAGCGTGTCTAAATGTGTGACGTGTTGACTTGTTTAAACGTCTATGGAGAGAATCTCGAAATTGCAACCGAACAGGACCAAAACAGCGGGATGGATAAGATCTCATAAGTGGAGGAGACGAGCAGGCTCGAAACAGGAAAGGAGTGTCAAGGCGCGAGAGTGTGGAAACAACGAGCACGAGAGAGGGCGGCAGGCTGCGGCAACAAGTGAATGAGGCAGCAACGAGGCGGTCGCTGTGGTGGAGGCAGAGAGAGGCGGCAGAGCTCCAAGCCAAGCGGCGCTTGGCGGTGAGTGTGTGCACACGGGAGCACTGCAATGAGGAGTGACGCGCAAAGGCGCACGTTAAGCGCGGCGAACGTGTAATGCCACGTGTGCCAAATTGGAGCGGGAGCGCGTGAGCGCCACGCGCGCGCGCAAATGTGATCTATTTTTATGTGGAGCGGGAAGCGCGTGACCTATGAGCAGGATGATGACATCACGCTGAATACAGCTAACACGTGGCACAATTCTGAAGCCCGAAGGCATGCGGCAGGGTGGCAAAAACAGCGCTGCGCGTGTGATTGGTGAGGGATTGCTGAGCTTGTAGCATTGTTGTTGCTGCGCAGTCATTGGTGGCGGTCGTCACGCCAGCTACGCCCCCCCTGGTAGCCGTCACGCGGCGATAAAGGCGCGCGCGGCCTGCACGTAACGCCAGGAATAACGAACGCCGCAAGCCCCGTGGTTGCGCTAGCTCCCCTTCAGTCGTGACGCGCCTTCAATATCAATACGTCATTCCAACGGCAACTCTCGACAACTTGCCCGCTACTCGTAAAAGCTTCGACGCTTGCAGTGCGCTCGAGTTGTTCCCTTCTGGCCGCTGTATTCCGCAACAAGCAGTGGCATGTCGTACGCTGCTACTGGTGACTTCGAAACCCTTTCCCGGCTCACCATCGCGGCTTTCTACCAGCAACCAACTATATTGCTCCATCAACCCAACACCTATATCCACCTGTTCTAAGGTGTTAGCTCGCCACCAGATATGTGTCGTTCGTATTTTTACTTGCCGCACAGTGATCCTCCTCCGCGCACTCCGGAAAGCAATACTCTGCCCCACGCTACGCGCCCTACGCTACGCGCAACATACGTTGCATAGCAACATACCATGCGGTGCAGACAAACACTTGTTCAGCTTCCATTCCTCAATTGCATCATTTCAATCTCCCGCTGCAGTGCGTCGACTTATGTCCTTGCGCGCTGCACCCTGGTCATTCACGTCAAATCTCAGAGATTACGGAATTCTGTTCATTTTCTCATTGTTGAGGGAAACAGACTACGTGCATCTAATCACTTACCATTTTCTTGCAAGAAAAAAAGGGGAGCAAACAATAGCCCTAAGCATCATTGTGCCCTCTTCACTGAAGCCTCCGCGGAAGGTCTGTGGCTGTAAGTAAAGGTTACCTCGTATCTTCACCCAAACATACCATCGCTAGACGGCCTTTTCATTGTTACTTCTCGTTTGCTTCCTCCTGAACTGTTTCGATTTTAGTTCATACTCACGTCTTTTTCGACCCAGTGTTGTGCACCACAACATGTACTGCTACCATATGAAAACGCATCGAGCCACTTGTTATCGAACATGTGGTCATTGTTACCGCTACAACCGTTCCGCAACAGCAACACTGCTGTTCTGCTCTGCAATATATTTAATGTATCTATATAAGTACGCTCTGTTTAAACCCTGAGGTTTAATCTCTCTAGAACGTACCAGTACTCAGCTTTATACGTTACCCATATTACTTGTTTGCCCAATAACGTTCCCCTTCCTTTCTAATCCTTAAATATTGCCACATCACAACTTACATAATGGTCTTACGTAAGATGTCATGTGGCAATATCTAAATGTATCCTGTCCAAGAATACACGCGGACCGAACCACTCTCTGCTGCTTGCTTCAGCCCGAGGTAATAATTTTTGTCGCTCATTCAATCTCCCAGATTCCGTGCCATGCCGTGCCATGCTTGTTTCAAATGCATTCAAGAGTTGAATGCATCAATATTGAACTCTTCACATCTTCTGATCTTCACCAACACTCCTGTAGAACGGTCACAAATCTTGCTGCCCATCACACACGCATGCTTTGCATCTGTCCTAGAATTCGAGGGAGAATTGACGTCGACGGACCTCTCATCACTTTTCCCACTGACGTATATGTAATTCCACAACATCATCTATCCGTTGATCACGACAAGGGTCGATCTAATTAGAAAGGAGCGTTGTTGTCGTGGGCTGATATTTACCGAAGAGCGATTCTTGCATCCATTGGTTATGAGTTTCATAGGGCCTTGTTCGTAATCTTCATCTAACTTTTTTGTGACCGCCTCGACTCAACAATGATGTATCGCGCACATGCTGATAAGGATCAGAAAGATTATGACTGCAATTATAAGAAACTGCCTTGTGATATTGTTTTCCTCGTAGAAATTAGGGAAACAATCTCAGTACCAATGCAAACCGATTGTTGTCTCCCATTTTTTAGTGAAAGAGGAAAGAGATGATGCGTTTAAAACGCAAAATTTATTCAAGAAGCAGACAGAGAGATTCGGGGAGTCGAGGAATTTCTGCATGGCGACGACGTCTGAAACTTCTACGTGCAAAATAGAGCTCAACGGCAGATTAAGGTATATGTGTGTTGAGGGAAAGCAAAAAAACTGTACATTCCATGCTAAGTGGAGAGCCAGATCTACTGGAGTAGATCGTGTGACATTTGGCCTGGTTTTTTGCTCTAGGTCATAGTTCTCGTCGTAATAATCTTCTGTGTGACAAGGTTGTTAACGTAACGTACGTTCTACTTGTAACTAAACAAGAGTACTACCCCTTGGAGCGTACAGCACGATTCAGAAAAGAAATCTCCTCTAAAGTTATCCAAAACTAGCTCGAATGTAGTCCTGGCTTCAATCTGAAAAAGGGCAGGCCAACGATGGAAGATTAATTTGCGGTTTCAGCTTGCCTCTGCCTGGCGAGCCTTGTCGGTGTACCTCGCTGTGACAACTTTTCGAGCTACACTTGCCCGTCGCTCCATCATGCAATACAAGCTTCAAAAGCTCTTGTGGAAGTAGTTCCTTGACACTCAGGAACAAATGAGCACCCTTTGAAAGGCGTCGCGCAAGAAAAAGCTACACAAGCTACGTTGCGCAATTTGCTACCGTACAGTACAATTTGTTGGCAAACCTGCGCATGTATGCTCTTCGAGCGACAAACCAGTGTCATTCCAATCATAATCTATCGCCAATCAAAACTTTTTGCCTTGACCTCCACACCCACAACCCCATTAAGGTACCTTTGTACTACCAGTACCGATGGTACATAATAAAAGCCTGGCGTTGCTTTACAACATAAAAGGCCTCATACAAAAAGATACTTCCATGGAGCACGTTACGAAAACATCTGCTCAAAAATTGAAAACACTAAAAATTTCTATAAATATCCTTCACACTTGAAATGTTTCATCTGGTAGACTCATATTATTTTGCAACTATCGAGGCTTGATGATGAGTTCATTGACATGGCTATGGTTTGACAAAAATAATATTCCCCCCTCCAATGAGCTGGTGCACCTCAATTTTGAAGAGTCGATGCGGTTCCTTATCTTGAAAACGACCGCCATTCGTCTAGAGAAATTGAAAGGAATGGAGAGTGACACAAGAATTATTGAGATTCATATCACTTCTTTCAATGATCCGAAAGGATCCAGGATTGGGACTTCTTTTTTATGTATAAATTGTCGACTCAGATGAAGAGGATGGTGGAATACGACACGGAAGAGAGAAATAACCTTTAAGGTGAAGGAGAACATAAACCCTACATATGTACACAAAGAGATATACCGAAGCTTAATTTTATGCGTTAGCATCATTTTAAAGCACGTAGAAGTATTGCCAACAAGAAGACTCATGTGAAGCCGGCGGCTACAAATGCCACATACAAACGTGAATCAGCGTTGTGAAATGCGCCTGGCATACCTGATCAGAATGGAAAGAGCAACCAGAAAACCACACAGCACCAAAGAACGTGACGACCAAACAAAATATCGAACAGCCGTACTTCCCGTTTCATTGGTATGCGAGTATTCGTGTCAAGACAGAAACGCAAAGAAGCGTAGGATATCTAACAAAAAGCAACGCTAGCCTTCTCTTTTCAAACAGTCTCGTTCATTTCTGAATGGATTCGCTCCTGAAGACTACAATTTGAGAAGTTTTTTTCCAAAGGAATGTAATTTACAATTTGATTGAGTGGAACCCTAGGTGTCTCTTTGACGAGGACAACCAACTGCAATAGTGTTAGAATACTTGGCTCAAAGATGACACCGTTTGCAAGATAACTTGAGGATGATGGGCGATGCGCGCGGGATGCTTCTCTTGTATGCTCGAAGGGACTTGTTGTTGTGCCACTTTTCTTACTAGAAATGCATTTTACAAGCTCCAAGTTTCATGTCCGGACTTCTTTGCGTTATTGATGGTGGCAGCAACTTTGGAAAAATCGTGAGGATTGTAATACGTCGCAAACACGAGATTTTGTGTGAAAGGGCCATATCTACTCCATGATGAGACATCTCTGGGGATCCTACTTTAAAACTTGTAGTTGATGCATAGACAAAGCTACTGGTGACTTAAATCACTTTTGCGAATAGAAGACAGTGGAAATGAGGACGTGAGGAGGGCATGAGAGCTAACTGCGCAGTAAGTTTACTGCAGCAGCTTCGAGACTACTGAGAGCGGCTTATGATGTGCGTTACTGGTGCAGAGTGGAAGCGTGAGTACGTTGATGGACTACGGACGGATCTTGAGACATGAAACTTTTTCTGCGACACATGAGTGTTTGTCGACAATTTGAACGGGTGGGTTGCACTTGAAAGGGTGCATTTCTCGTGACGGCGGCATTGAGACGGATAGACCACTCGATGGGGTGGTTGTGGAAATGTGTCATGGCTGTCCATTGGACGGCTCTCCCAGCGATGTAGGCTTGTAAGTGATGTGAAGCGTCCCAGGCGCACCCGCATGGGTTGATGATAGCCGAATGCTAAGGTGATGTGAGTTGACTGGGGCAACAAATTTGGGGTGTTCAATGAAGATCTAGCGTTTGAAAAACAGTGAGGACCAGATACACACCACAGGCACATGGATATGGGGGAAGAACATATAAAGTACCGTGCTCAAACAGACTTTGTTTGAGCGGTTCGGCTGGCGTCAGAGTTATGAGGGGTGCGACTATCCTTACCCCTGGCAGTGCGCTGTAACCGTACTGAGTGATTTCGGGAAACGGCATAGTCAGCAAATGCACGTTAGCCGTTTCGAAATGGATTGGCGGTGGGGGGGGGGGGTGTGTGAAGGAGGACCAGGATGAGAGAAGAGTTCACACAACGCTCATTCGGCAGAGCACGACGGGCTACCGACGGTACTCGACGCATGGACAGTGTATGAGGGCGAGCGTGAGAGGGGGGGGGGGGGGGGGGGGGGGGGGGGGGGAGGGCGCAGTAGGAGGCATACCCCTATGACATGAATTTCTCGCGCCAAGAGGACGGCGGCGGGTTGGATGCAAGCGCGGACGACAGCGGCGGGCGGCGAGCGGCACTCGTTCGGAGAGACGCGAACGTAGCAAATGCAGCGCCAGCGATGGCGACGTGTGATCGCTTAAACGCACCGACGAGAAAAGGCGCGCGTGACAGGGCGACGCGCGCGCCGCGCTTGCGCTCTGCGCTGCGATCATGACAGCGCGGCAGGCGTGGTGCGGCACGCGGGCGCCACGCGCGCGTCGCCGAGCTACAGTTAGAAACTTCGTTAAAAAAAATGTTGTGGGTGCAGCAATGCGCGCGCGCGTGCAAACTCATGGTGCAAAATCCCCCCTCCCGGCACCAACATCATTTCTCCCATGCCTCCTCCTATAAAAGCACCCGATCGACTTCTCCACCGCTGCCCCAACCCCTTTCTCATCCCGCATCGCTCTCACCTCACCTTTGCCCCCACCCCCCACCTTCTTCCCCCCCAACCTTCCCCGACAACCACACCCACCCACTAAACTACCCTCCACCACACGCCACACACCACACACCACACACCGCACCACCCCTCGGTCCACCAACATGTCTACCCCATACGACTCACAACGCTCCGATTACTGGAAAACCGTCATGGACAAGTCTTACGACCCAAAGTCGGAAAGCAGCAGCAGCTCCTCGGCAAACGTCGGTAGCTCGCGCTCTCAAACCAAGTCCAAGGACACGTTCCCATGTTCCGAATGCAATCAAGTATTCCGCCACCGCAGCTCAAGGAGCCGGCACAAGAAGAACCATCACTCCAAATAAGTCATAACTTCTGCTCCTCCCTTCCCCCCCGGCCTGCTTCTTCCTCTCCCTGTCGTCTGTATGGAACCTCTCACCGCCCTCTTAAATTGTATACCTCCTCTCCACACTCGCACCACTTGGCTACCTGCTCAGTGACATTCTCACTCGCTGTTCGTTTTTACAAGGGCGCTTCATTTAGTTTATCTCATGTTAGCATTCAGTACATAAAAGAAAAGCGTAACTTTCTTTCAAGCACATCACGTCTTGCTGTTCATGCCAACCAAGTGACGGCGTCGTCATCGACATCATCTATTTCGCTCACCTACAGTACAAAGAAGTATCACTATTAAACTTGGTCACCGAGAGACGTCGTCTGCCAAGAATAAAGGAGGCAACAAAGCATTAACCTTACTTTTCTCGCATCTGACAATCCATCATAATCACCAGCTGCCACACGAGCTCGCTTGCGGTAGGCCGATCCTCAGCATTGGGTGACCAGCACTTTTGAATCAGATCAATGTATTCCTGCGGAACTTTGGCTACTTTTCGCCCGCAATTAGCTGCCCCTGCTGCACACCCCTCGGTGCCCATTACTACGTTGTTATCGTTCTCATCTCGAACATTAGCTTGGTCTACTTTGTACTTGTTTGCATCATCTGTTCTCCTAGAAAAGTTTGCCAGCCGTCTCATAAACGGATCAATTTCTCCTTCGTCCGTGTCTGCGGTAGAACTGTCTTCCGCCGTCGTGTTTTGATTGACTTTCCTTGACGTCATGTTGATGGCCTTGCCAATACTCTTAGGAATGATGTTTTGGCGTCTCATTGACTGGAAACGAGGAGACCCAATGACACTGTTTGCATCGCCGACACTTCCGCAAGTTTCTAATAGAGCGTCCACAGAACCCTCGTCCTCTTTGCGTCTGATAATGGGGGGCCTATCATCAAACATTTGAATGGTTGCAGTCACCTTTGTTGTCAAGCTATTCAAACCTGACGTGTTCTGTTCCCCTCTGGCCCCCCTTTGGACTCTTCGACGTGTCGACCCTTTCCTCACCGCAGAATCTTGTTCTTCGCTAATTTCAGGGAACGTGCCTGAGCTGAACATCACGTCCTTGTTTTCCTTTCGCTCCAAATCCCGGATCATTTGCTTCACACGCACTGGAGGCACGATGGGTGCCATTGCAGGAACTGCTCGATTGGCCATCGCGTTTGCCGTATTAGTAATCAGGGTTTCTTGCACATTCATTGGCAGTACGGTGTGTGCAAGACTGTTATGTACACCTGATGCGGCAACTCCTTCGCAAGATTTTAGGGGCCGAATTACGGGAGTGGTATTCGGGGTAATGGTGCTTGTTGCATAGCTTCCACGCTTTGCAAACGCTGGTGAGGGTGGTGAGCATGGTGTACGAAGGTCTCGAGCGACAGGCGAGACAGATTTCCTCGTAGCGCTGGCTCCCGTTGTGACCGACAGTTTAGTACTGCAAACCAACTTATTAAGCGGTGGTCTCAAGTTGGACTTGACAACTCCCCAAAGTACTGCTGGCGGATCCATGTGCTCATATGGAATTTCCTTCGTAGCCATTTCCCACAAGCAGATTCCAAATGAGTACACGTCAGCAGCAGTGGTGAACTTATTTGCTTCTAGAATTTCAGGCGCAGCGTATTGCATAGTTCCGTAAAACCAATTGTTCTCGATATTGTCGATACTTCTGCTGAGCCCAAAGTCGCCCAATTTGGCATCCCAACCAGAGGAAATGAGAATATTGGACGTCTTCAAATCAAGATGCAAAACTGGTGGCTGTTGCCCATGGAGATAAGCCAATCCGCGTGCGGCTCCGAGCGCTAACTTAAGAATTCGTCCCTCTGTAAGCGCGGCATCACCTTCGTCGAGACGGTCTCTGACGGACCCACGCGAGCAGTACTCGGTGACAATCCACAGCTTTGATGGTTCGTTAACAAAGCCCATAAAAAGAACGACATTGGGATGCCTGAGGTTTACCAAAGTAATGGCTTCATCGTCGATGCAGTCCACAGTGGTGTGTCGTTCCAAGGGGCAGATTTGCTTGACAGCAACAAGGGTTCCTCTGAAGAGGCCGGAGTATACAGTACCGAAGCCGCCATGTCCAGCCTGTTCTCCAATGGCAATTGCGGATGAATCTATACGCCACTTGATGAGCTTGCTATGTTCGCTCCGTTCACTTTCGAGAACCTGAGCGAGACTTTCCAGTTCAAGTCTGGTACGCCATTTGAGGTGCCGTTCACGAAGACGTAGAGAAGTTGTTAGAAGACGCAAAACTCGGATGTACCTGGTTATAAGTAACCAGTGAGCACCAGTTAACACATACGCTATGACGAACGCAAAGTTGATGACGCTGAGCAGGTACTCAAAAGATCGAATAAAGCCGTGGACATAAAACCAAAAACCGTAACTGTACAGACGAGCATTGACATCGATGAAAAAAGCGACGGCGGTTATCCAATCCAGCACGTGATAAAAACGAAAATATGAGTGAGACTGGGTGAACACAGACGCAGAGGCGGTGCCATAATCGATGGCGGAAAGCGTAATGAAGAAAAACGCAGCGGGAATAGAGTCAATGATTCGGTACACGACTTCTCGCGCGGCGATTGGAAGCGGTTGTTGAGAGGAGTTAGACTGAAGAGTAAGCGAGCGGGAGGAACGAGAAGCCGATTGGCGATCGAATTCGTCGTCGGAGTCTTTGAAGTCATGGTGATTGAAACCAGTCCTGGCCTTGGTGGAGGGCTTTGGCGTTTGATGGGCTTCGAATAAGCTGATGGTTCCGCTGTGGTCGGAAAATTGTTCCTCTTGCTGACTGCTGTGGACGTTGAGATGCGACAAGACGGTGCCGTCTGGCACGACGGCGCCGGAGGAGTGACGGTGATCTGCGTGCAAGGGCGGACTGACAGGAGGCGTAGACGGGGTGGACTGGTGCCAGACTTGTTGATGCGACGCTGTGAAAGCGGGGGAGATATCACATGCCATAGAAAAGTATGCAGCGCGAAGCACGAAAGACGCGCGGCAGCGAGGACGACGAGAGGATCAGAATGAGGGCGTGCTACGCGATGAACGAGCGGAAGCCGAGCGAAGGCGGCGGGCTTGACGCACGCGCTTCGCAATGGAGTTGTTATGAAACAGCCGTGCAGAAGGCAGAGCGCGCGAGGCATAAGCTCGCAGGGCGCGCTTTTTTCAGCAGGCGACGGATTTTCAGTCGCGCGTTGCCGCTTTGGACGGACGCGAGCGCGGGCGGCGCGGTGCATACGCCGCCGGCGCGGCGGGCGCGCGGCGGCGATTGCGTGTCGGCAGCGGGCGCGCGGCGCATGGCGCATTGCGTCTACGCGAGGCGGCAGCGCAGCGGCGCGGCGCGCGCGCGCGCGCGCGCAGCAGCAGCGGAGCAGACAAACAGACGACAAACAACAAACGGCAAACCGCCGCCCGCAACACGTGGCGCGCCGCGCTTCGCCGCGCAGCGCGGCACGCGCCCCGGATGCGCGCCGCAAGTGCGCGCCGTGCGCGCCCTTCGTGCCGCGCGGAAACGGCCAATCGTGCGTGGCCACGCGGACCGGCGGGACAGCGCGCGCACGTGTGGCTGCGCACACGTAGCGCGGCGCGGCCGCGCGGCGCGCTGTCACACGCGGCAGATGCGGTGCATAAACTGAGTCGCATAAACATGCGCCCGCGCGCTGTTATCTGCGCGCCGGCCTCGGCGCGCGCCTCCTCCACAGCGCAACCGACGCGCGCGCAGCCGCGCGCTTTGCTTGGACCCCCACCCCCCGCCCGGTGCCCGCGCTGCCGCCAGCGGCTCCGCCGCGCGCCATGGACGTCATGAACATGATTGCGTTCGTCAACCCCGGCTCCGGCGGCAACATGGGCGGCGTCGTGCTCGACCTGCTCAAGAACCAGATCGGCGACGAGAACGTGTTCGACATCAAGGCCGACAAGGGTCCGGAGCGCGGCCTTCGCATGCGCGCCGTCGACTCGCCGCAGCACCTCATCTGCATTGTGGCCGGCGGCGACGGCACCTTCTCCTGGGTCGCCAACGCCGTCGAGAAGCAGAACCTGTCGCACGTGCACTTGTTGGTCATTCCGTTGGGCTCCGGCAATGACATGGCGCGCGCGCTGGGCTGGGGCAAGAAGTACCCGGGCGAGCGTTTTATCAAGGATGCTATCAAGAGAATTAACGAGACGCCGGTCGAGCAGATGGTGCTGAGGCGCCTGGATGTGTGGAGGCTTGCCACTCAGTCCAAGGACACCCATGTCGATAACGATGGCATTGAACACGGCGCGAGGCCTTTGGTGTGCAACTACCTCAGCCTGGGCGCCGATGCGTACGTGGAATTGCGCTTCAATCAGATGCGCTGGCAGAATCCTGACAAGCATAATAGTCGTCTGGGCAACTTCAAAGCGCATGCCATGGTCGGCCTCAAATACATGTGTCAGCCGAAGAGTCGCAAGATTTACGTATCCGACCATATCGAAACGCTCTTGGTCGACGACCAGCCCATATCCATCCCTGCTTACTTGCAAGCGATTATCTTCCTCAACATTCCGAGCTATGGCGCGGGGAGTCAGCCGTGGGGCACTGTCAAGTCTCACGACGCGAAAGACGACCTCGATCATAGCCGTAGCGTCACTGATATGTTTGTCGATGACCAGCTTTTCGAGGTCATTGGACTCAAGAGTCTCAAGCATTTTGGTACCATTCGCATGTTCGGTCGTCATGGCGTGCGCATTGCACAGGGTTCAAGGATGTCCCTCACTCTCAAGTCAGAATCCACCCCATTTCAGGTTGATGGCGAGCCCTGGGAACAGCACGGTGGCACCGTCACTCTTGAACCAGGCAACAAGGTTGGTGTACTCCGAGGTCCTATCTGGACATCCTCGCCAAAGAAACGCGCGAAGTTCAACACGAAGACCAACGATGTCGCAGAAGACCTTGACGATGACGATGAACAAGATTCTGTAGTGGAGCTCGACAGTGACACCGAACAACCGGCGCCAGTCGCCGACACTAACGATCAAATAACTCCGGCTTGAGTGTCCAGTACCTGTACTTTGTTGTAGTACGCGTATACGGCTCATGTCTTGACACCACCCTAGCCTTATCTCACCCTCTAATTGTTAGCCTGCAGCCAGTCTCATTTAGTTCTATAGCAGATGAGATGTCATCCTCCTCTTATACTTTCACTCCCATATCCAAAAACGTCCAGCTACATGACAACATATGCGTCAACCGCATACTTTTTTCCCGTCCTATATGTCTGCGTTCTGCAAGAAGTTGTTACGAACGTCGATAGAGCTTCTCGGAAATCGTCGAGTGGGTTGCTTCATCAGTTGCTCCCAGGTTCCAACCTCAAACCCGGGTCTTTTCTAGAGTCTACAGTTCAGCATTGAGCTTTCTTGAGGCTGTCGTGTGACCGATCCGAGGACGCTATTCGCGTTCGAACGTTCTTGGTGCGTCGATGAGTCCTTCGCTGCGGCTTACTGCTAGCCTTTCTTGCACTTCCATTGCTTTCAGCAGGGACTTTTTTCCTCGCCTTTAGCTTTGAGCCTCTAACCGTCTTATATGACAACTCCAGCATGTTCGGGATGGAGCCCTTCGGCCAATCATAACAGGGGGGAATGGTCGTCATGGTGAAAGATGCGCGATAGATTGCTGGCCGGCTGCGTACGTCTTCAAATCTCTGACCTGGCTTCTTCACTCTTGGGTTCATATGTTCGACGCGGTCGTTAGGGCGAGGTAGTCGCAGAAGAATCGGAGAGCCGAACACCGTCCTCCGCAGTTCTTCTGAGCTGAAGTCAGATTTTGGTATGCGACTGATCTCGGCCGTCATGCTTGCTACATCCACTCCGTCTTTACCCGAGAAAATTTTTTTCAGCACGTTCGGATTATCATACATCCGTTGCAAAGGATTCGGGAGTAGGTGCTTCGCCGTCTTTGGAAGAACCGCCATGGCAGCTTCATGTGGGAAAAGTGGCCTTGAACGCGAGATTGGTGCTTGCAGCAAGAAAGGGTCTCCATCGTGGTCGCGTATATACTTCAAAATTTCCTCAATCGGTGGCCCGTAGGGCTTTCCATACAGAAAGTTATAATCCCCACAAATACCGTCTACGTACATGTGCAAATTCCAAAGCAGTGCTCTTGCCCATCGGCTTGTATCATAAAACTTTGTAGAGTTCCCAGAAAGCGCTATCAGCGTTTGAATGTGTTCTTGCTCTTCGTCAAAGTACTCCTCATCTTCTTCCTCCGCATATTCCTCTTCGGTGTCTTCAGAGTCTGTAGTGCTCCCATCTGATGCGGCGGACTCGATGCCCTCAGAGTTTGAACTATCGTCTAGACAGTCCATCGGGATTCCATCTTCATTACCAGTATATACAATATGCTCTTCCGCTTCAGAGTCCGACAGGCTCATGTAACCTTGCTTCGACTTCGGCTTTCGGGTGCCGAGAGGTATCCTTGTTCCTAATCGCTTCTCTTGCTCGGCCTCCGCAATGGAAGGCACAGGAACTCCAACGCTGCCCATTAACGCGTAGAACATTGGCCAGTTTAAGGTTCGTTTTTCTGCGTCCACAAGAGATTGACCGTGAAACGGAGGTAAATCTCCGTCTTTTGAAACCAGCTTCAAGCTCATGTAACGACGCCATGTATTTCTGAGAGATATGCCGCGAACTTTAGGGATGTAATCTAAACAGAACATTGAGTTAGAAAGTATGCTCTGGTTACTTTGACGACAAGAGCGAAAGCCCTGGTAAAGAGTACTTTATATCTGAACTTACCGTTACCGTTCAAAATTGTGAGGAGCACAAAGTCGAGACGTACGCTTGAGGACTCATTTGGAAAGATCCGTTCAAATGTTCGGGCCAGTTCCCAGACGCTGATGACATAACTCTGCCTCTTCCCTTTAAAACCAGCAAAGTTACGCAAATAGACGAAGAAATTTCGGATGGGAATGGTTGTAAGTCCTTGGAGAACTATATCTGCATCTCCACCCACAACAACAACCGAATCCGTCGCGAGAAATTTGCCTGTGCGGCAATAGTCCACGAGCTTCAATTCACCCTCACCGGGCACGTCAGCCCCAGAAATGCGGATGTCAACGCTGCGATACTTCCGATCGTTTTGCAAACGCGAATAAGCCCAGTATTCTACTGAGTCGCGCACGAAATATAACGTTTCAACGCCGGGTGTCATCTCCAGGGAGTCGATAGCGGCTTTTGCAAATTTGGGTTTTCGGAGTACTCCATTCTCGTCGACGTAGTCAGATACATAATCTGCGGTTTTCTTTCTTCGGCGTCGTCGTTGTGTGGTTAGCTTCGCCACTGGCGCAGGACCGTCAAACGCGAAGAATATTGACTTTCTCGGCACGCAATTCTTGAGGATCTGATCAAGTTCGCGGAAAATAGCTGCAGCAAGAGTCTGTCTGTTGGTAGCGCGGCGCAGCACCTGGTGAAGAATCTGGTTGATATCGAACGCGACTGTGACGCAAATTTGAGAGATGAATAGGCAGTGAACACGTTAGCAGCACGAAGCGTAATTGTGCAGCGCAAACCATCGCGACGTTGAGATTGCACTCACCGTGATCGTACACTTCCCCGAATCTAGGACCTTGCTGAACTCTCACAACTTCCGGAAACGTGCCTAGAAACCACTTCTGAAATCCAAGGATACCCATGACGACGAGGACGAACGAGGACGGGGGAACGGAGAGAACGTCCGAGAGGGGCTTGCTTTCAGCTTCAATCGCAGAGGCGGGGCGCTCTGGAACTAGGATGGGATGAAACTCCTTTCCGAACGGCAGGGCAACGCGAAACAATAGAGAGTCGAATTGCCATTCGAATTGCGTGAGATGTACCGTCGTACCCTTGCACGCGAGAGGACAACAAACTTTTCAACGGCGAAAGAGCTCTGGAGAATCGCCTGACGAAAACGCGTCTGTGACGCGTTGCGCCAAATATACCTTTGTATTACATTCCCTATACAGTATAGGTGCCAGTCATGACTTTGCGTATCTTATCAAATCGCGTGAAAACGCTCTCGTGTCAAAGGTCATTGGGCAAAATTCAAGTATTGGGAGCATCCTGAAATCGTAAAAAAAGCAAAAAGCAGTCAAAATTGTTGCATGTTTGCCAAATGAAAGGCATTTTGAAATTACAAATTAGATATTTCAAGAGTAGTTCTACTTTTTAGGACATCTCCACCGATGACGCTAAAACAGCATACCGACAGCAATTTTCGGAATATTTAGCGGTTTGCCCACTTCTCCGTCTCCACCGGTTCACATTCAACGCCATCGCTAACGCTATAGCTGTTCCGAAGGCTATAATCACCACTAAAAATTCTGTTCTAGCGCGGGGGTCAGCACCTTTGCCACCCACATGCTCCAATCAAGTTTTACTATTTTCAACTGTTGTGGTGTTCATATCTTTATCTAAACCAAAATTTTAATGGTCTCAGCACACATTTTCCTAAACAAGCCGTTCCAGCCCTCTACAACCGACTAATTGTTTCTATACGAGCTATTTTATATTCCTTACCCGATGCTTTCATCTTGAACCTTTCTAAGTTTGCAAAACAAAACACGGGCTATCTAACTTTTGTTTTACTTTGTTCTTGCTTCTTTCTTCCATTATTCTCGCTCACGCAAAAGAAACAGAAATGTTTCTCATCCCTTTGCACACATAGTGTCATTCACACCTACGGTGTGCCGCACGCTCTCTCACTTAGCCCGCGCTGTCGAGGAATGTGCTCTGTGCTGCAAGCCGAGTCCTGCCCAAGTTTAGCTGTATTGAGAATTGGAATGTACGCAGCACAGCAGCGAAGGCAGTTTCAAGTATGCGACACTTTCTCGAACCCTTTCATCAGCCTTCTCTGTTAGTGTGCCTAATAACCCCGACTAGCTCGTGCTTTGCTGTGCTACTCCACGGTCTGCGTCCGGCCCCTTTCCTCGCCCACTACGGTTCTTTGCATCTTGTTGCTGTAGTCGGGCCTCTCCAATAAAACATTGCGAGCCTTCCTAGCTCCACGGATTTGGTTCTTCTACACCGATATTGTGCTCGAGCTCACCGTTCTCCGGCAAAGATTCTCGGCTCTTCTATTCACTTACTTATGTCGATGAAGGCTCTTTTGACTCTCTGCCCTTCTCGATGCTTCTAAAAGCCGTAAATGGTCGACGCTTCTAGGCCTCTTTGGCGAGACGCGAGCAAAAAAGGCAGGAAAATGCAGTGCGGTGCCATGCCATGGAGTCAACAGCATTGGCCTCTGCAACAGAATCCATGAACATCTCTCCCTGCTTCCATTCGTGGATGACGTGCAGCGCCATCGGGAAGCATGGAACGAAGCCATATCCAGATGGCGAGACTTTCAGTGCCACGTTCTTCCCCGCTGCAACAACTTCTAGCGGCAGGCTCGTCTCGTTCACATCTATCTTCGGCTCCGAGAGGTCCCTCGGCGTCTGTAGTAAACACGGCCCTTGAGACGGTTCCCGCTACTCAAATTTCGGGCCGTAAGGGAAAGGGCAGTCCTCGGAATGTCTAACCTATTTCTCCGGTACAGGCGCGTACTCTTCCTGTTGCACCCGTGGCACATAGTCCTTCTCTGGAACCCCATCTGCCCATGATGCGGCTGATATCCCGACTTCGCCCAGCCGTTCATCGTTGAGACAGACGCGTCCTGCTTCTCACTTGGCGCGATTCTCTCTCAGAAGAAGGAGGAATGAAAGGTTCAACCCATCCACTGCGCATCGCGCACAAGGACCGAGGCCGAGAGGAAGTACAGCACCTGCGAGAGAGAAGCTCTGGTCGTAGTGTTCGCGTTCAACAAGTTCCGATCATATCCCCTTTCTAAGAAGCTCTTCGAAGTGCTTACCGATCACCAAGCGCATCATTACGGCTTTAGGAAAAGGAAAATTCGAGGCAGGTGGGCATGCTGGATGGACTTCATGGTGGAGTACAACTATCCGGTTTGAAACCGCCCCGGTGCTGCGAACGGAGGCCCCGACTATTTGTCAAGAATGGACTTGGAAGAGAATGAAGACGCCGGGTCCGACGTGGACAGTAGGGACCGCGGTGTTATGAGAAGACTCGAACTTGGCGGAGCTGGAACCATACTTGCTTAACATAGCAAGATTCCTCGCGGGCGTTCCGATCCAGGAGAATAATCCGCGCCTCCGCCTAGCTATTCGCGGCGACCCAAAGAAGTTCATGTTGTGGAACAACACGCCGGAATAGCGTGTTGTTGCCCGGCCCTCGTTGGAATGGCTGTCAGGTCCTCAAGCCCTGACAGCCATTACAACGAGGGCCGAGCGGCTGGAGGCTCTGCAGATGCTCCACGATGAAATAGGACACTGGGACAAGGCCGCTACGAGGACGATGATACGCTAGAGGTTCTGGTGGCCGTCGGTTTACGATGATGTTAAGGACTACGTCAAAGGGTGCGACGAATGTCAGCGCGCTCAGAACCTCCCTGTATAAACGACGACCCTTCGTATTCCCATAACGGGGCCGTTCGAGAGGTTCTCTACTCACTTTGGTGGCCCATACAAGCGTTCCAGAGGAGGGAAGCGTTTTGCGCTGATCGCTGTGGAGCATCTGACTGGCTGGCCGATCGCGATCGCGAGCATACGAGAACTGCGGTCGGACAGCATTATCAAGTTAGTTGAGGAGGAGATCATCCACAGTGAACCACGCAGACGTACGTTGGATATTCATCGGATTCTTTGGATATAAGTTAGATCGAATAATGATATTCCTTGTATGTGCGTAAGAGATATCCCATGGATGTCCTGCTGATGTTCAATAATATTCAGTAGATATCTATAAGGCACTCCTAGGATGCACCAAAACGTGGAACATCTAAAGGACGTATTATTGCATATTTGATGTATATGGCACGGATATAAAATCCAATGAGTATCTCTTACGTTCATCTGTAGGACATATAGAGAATATCAGAGGGTATCATATGTACATCCAGTATATCCATCAGATGTGCAGTGGATGAACGCTAAATGTGCACTTGTAACATCTAATGAAAATCATCATAATTTATAGGTATCAGACGGTTCGGTCCCCCCGCCACGATAATCTCTGATAACTCCAGCTCTTTCCTATCGCGTGCCGTGGAGGACAATATGAAGGAGAAAGTAATGGCCTGGATGCCTGTGTTGCCGCACGCCACTATGTCTAATGGGAAGGCTGTACGGATGGTGGGCTCGATCAAGAGAGCGATCAAGAAAATAGTGATGCGCCCATAGATGGATTGAGACGAGATTCTGCCGAAGGTGTTGTACGGGTACCGTCAACGTCCTCGTGGTGTGGTGTGTTCGCAGTTCGAACTGATGTACGGTGTGAAACCTAGCATGCTCGCCAACGATACCGTAGCATTGCTCTCGGGTTCAACGCCGGAGCAGAGGACCCCGGAGCTATTAGGCGAAGCGGGAAAGCGAACGATGCAGGCGGCTCGGGGGTTCGTCCTACGGGAAGTGAAGAAAGAAGTGAAGACTTTTGTCGTAGGTGACGAAGTACTAGTCGCTCACGGCTAGGCCTTGAATCTCCGCAAGAAGTGGCCGGCTTTCGAGTCGTTCTTCTACGGCCCATGCAAAATCACGGACGATGATCAAGCACGCTACGAACTGGTGTTGGAACACGGCAGGGTGAAGAGGAATGCGTTACACGCCCGCAGTATTGTGCTGTACAAGCGCCGCCCTGGTCACCTCCAGGCTTAAAGGTGGTCGTGAGGAGAACGCGAGTCGTTCAGAGAGGTCCGTTCGCAACAGTAGCCGGGGCACACCAGAGGTTGTGTCGCACACGCAAGGCCTTGGTGGCTCGCAGGAGAGAACAGAAGCTGGGAACCGGAGAATGTTCGAGGCATGAAAAGGGAAGCACTAGTTTACGAATTGGGAAAAGCACGATGTATTTACATAGAGACAAGACGAGCTACGACATTTTTCGTTTTAGATTAACGTAGTGGATAGGAACTAACGATGGCGTTGACGATACAGCTCGCACACTTCGGTAACGCGAGCGTTGGATCCTCCCGTGCAAAGGCGGAGGATTTCCTCAGTGAGGCGAAGAGGATATTCTTCTGCACTATCCAAGATGATCTCTCGGCGGGCATCAATGGTAACCACTTGCTCGGCGTCGTTGCCACTCTGCAGTCTGACGAGAACGTAACCCTTTTTTCGCCGGTTGGCTGCCCCCGCTATTGCGGAGAAGTCGCGATCGCCGGGACCTCGGGACTTGACGCACATTCAGTCCAAGGCCGGTACTGTGCAGCGCAGGAGTAACGTACCCGATGTGCTCGAGAGGGATCGCAGAGTCACGGAGAGCGTGGTCCGATGCCTCTGCGGCTGCAACAGGGTCGAGAAGGCCGTCGAAAGCATTCACGACGGCCGAAACAAGACAGTCGTGGCGTTTGGTCGAGCACGAACGGTCGCCCAGTGGAGCGCCCCTAATGCGAACGCGAGGCCGAACTAGATGGGCCGGCGCCGGTTCGCCTGAAAGTTACGTTGGTACCGGGGAACATCTCGGTAGCTCGAATGCCTTCATCGGTGTACTACTGCGAAGTCGTCGAGGCCCGAAAATCGTGAGAAGGAAGACCCAGACCAGGATGAGCGGAGGGCAACTCGCGCCTGTTAGGCATAGAACCACGCCAACGGCTTTCTTCCGCGACGTGCCGCGAGGCAATCGTAACGTTTTTTAACGAAAAGAGAGAAGCAACACGAATAGAACGACGGTTAATAGCCCATTAGTACTCTGGCCCGCTCCCGGAGTTGGCTGAGACATAGAGACGGCCCTCTTCGAGAGTAATATTCCCGATGGCGTAACCGTCACCCATCAAGATACTGTTGATATTCCAAGGAGCCCCGGGTCCATCGGCTGCTGAATGACGGCCTAAACGTGCCGGAGCTTCCGAAAAGTTGTGACCATAGGATCCATCCAGCACCTTATCATCAACATCGGCGTCATCCCCTTCATCTAACTGGCGCTCGAAAGAGATATCAGACTCCGATGGCGTACTGGGAGTCTCCGAGCGGGACTTGGAGAACGAACGAGCCCCCGAGGACGACGAAACGGAGGAACGACTGGTTTCGTCACAGGAGGACGAACTTTCAGGAGTTCGACAGGAGCCCGAAGCGCGATGGGTCTTCCGTGAGCGACGAGACAAAGGGGTCGAGTCGACATGAGACCGTAAGCCGCGCACCGTCTGGCGTCGAATACTAGACGGCGCAGCCGGTGCTCTTCTAATAGAGATGTGACGAACCTCACCGCCGGCTGCCGCATGCCGGGCACGACGTCCGCGAGAAGCGCGAACGACGTGGCGGTGAGCTCGGTTAGAATGCTCCCGCGGAGGATCGGGGCAGATCTCAGCGTCTTGGTTTGTGGCCGGAGCGGATGTAGACACACGATAACGGGTAGAGTTCCCCCGAGATGATGGCGCCGGCCCGCGGCGAATGTCGTCATTGTCATCCGGAGCGACGTGCTTCGTCTGCTTCTTCGGGAGCCGGATGGGTGTGTTAAAGCCAGAGGAGATTGAACCAGAGCGGGCTGGGCTTTGCGTCAGGGGGAGCATTCGCACCATGGGCTGATGAAGTTCCGGAGAGGGACTATGTGGCACGGGTGCAATAGGAAGGTTACGAGCCTGTATGGGAGAAACAGGTTGGACATACCAAGGATTGACTTTTCCCTTACGGCCCAAGTTCGAGTAGCAGGAACCATTTCTAGCGCCAAGTCCACCACAGACGCCGAGGGACCTCCCGGGGCCGAGGATGGATGTGAACGAGACTAGCCTGGGGTTGGAAGTGGTTCTAGCGGGGATGAACGTGGCACTGAAAGTCTAGCCATGTGGCTACGGCTTTGCCCCCTGCTTCCTGATGGCGCTGCACGTTATCTACGAATGGGCGCAGGGGGGTTATTCATGGCTTCCGTTGCGGAGGCCAAAGCTGTGGACTCCACGGCCTCGCGCCGCGCTGCCTCTTCTTGCCTCTTTTGCTTCCGTCTCACTCGAGAAGCCTCGCGGCTTCCACCCTTTACGCCCTTCGGAAGCATCGAGAAGGGCAGAGAGTGACCGGAGCTATCTTGCACTTAGGCCACGTAATAGTGGAGCCGCGAATCCTCGTCGGAGAACGGCGAGCCCAAGGACAATATGGAGGTCGAAGACGGGGAGCAGTGGAGCAGGGGCGGCGCCCAACGGCCGATTGCAGAGGCCCGACTACAGCGGCACGAAGCACAGGGCCATAATGGGCGAGCAAGGAGGCCGGACGTAACGAGGTGAGCGGCAGGGCATGGCGCGAGCGAGTGGCGGTCCGTAGGCCCACGAACATGGGAGGCTGATGAAAGGTGCGACGGAGCGTCGCGAGCTTAAAACCGCGCCTTCGCTGCTGCGCTGCTCACTCTCCGCCTTCCAGCATAGGAAGGAAAGGGGGACACAAAGTGCTTCATGACAAGCTACTGAAGCGTAAGTTTTTGTCCGGTAAAAGTCCACGGACAGGATTTGCATGTCCCCCCTCAGGCAGTAGTGGGCCTTCTTGAGGAACTTCTTTCCGGTTCCATCGAGCATCTTCTCGCGAAACACCAAAGTAAATGTGACCAGCTTCATTCTTGGTTCGAATGATATGAGCTTCCAAGTTTCCCTCTTTTCCAATGGGTTGAATTCACCTCACCACGTCCACATAATCGAGATGACCTACGCAACGAAATGCATTCGCGACCTTGTGGATGACGAAACCGATAATTCGGATGTCCCTCTTCTGCGCTCCACCGTAATTGATTATGAGGCAGAGGGGTGTTCGGGAACCGACACAGTAAGTTCGATGAAAGAGGATGAAGATGATGGATATGTCTCTCCAACGCCGCCTTCCCCGAAGTCTCGTATTGAGCAGTTCGAAGAGCTTCTTGCAGATATCATATCTCGGAGGGTTGACGTGGAAGTCGGACTCCTGCAAGTCTACGCCGCCATACCTCACCTGCCTTTAAATTATGTAAGGGGACTCGTCAGCGGCGCAGACATTTAAACCAAGACGGCGCCCAATGACTCTCCTCCCAATGAGTTGGCTTCGAAGATATAGAGCGCATTGAAAACATTCCTGCTCCTAGAGGCCCAGTGAGCTCCGGTGTTTGCTTTGATCGCAGCCTGCTTTCCACGCTTCTTATCCTGCATATGCTCGAGTGGAAGCTGCGTTTGCGTTGATGTATATTATTGACAGTGGGGTGTTAGATTCGGCGACGCGACAGTGGCATGTTTACCATCATCCAGAGAGCATCACCAGTTAGCACGCAATGTGTTGCTGTGCGATGAGCCGCTCCTCCTCAGTCATACTATGGCAGAATGTTCTAGATTGAAACGCCAGCAGCAGCGGAACAGACACGGCAGACACTTTTCCCAGCGCTCACAGGAGCAATGCTGCCGGCGGAGCGCACACAGGAATCCTCACATATAGCGACAGCTTCGCACGCGCCAAGACTCTCGCTCACACGGACAGCGAGATTCTGTCAGGTGGAGCCCCAGCACACCGCAGATGCGGGGCGGCGTCGGCGACAGCTTCTAGCATTAGCGTGTTTCTCATCCTCAGCGCCTGAATCCACTTCTCCTTCGTCCACAGTAGTAGCGTCCATTGGCACCAAGCCGTACGCAGAAGCAGCAGCCCGCGACGCGCAACACCACTGCCCAGCCCTCTCAGCAAAACCCACTGTCATTGAATCATCATGCGGCGGTAAATGAAATTGATGTCTTTGAATAAAAGGTAAGGGCACTTTCGAGGATTTTAATTCTTTCAAAAAATCACACTCATGGAAATGTCAGTGAAAGAAAACTTACTTATTTTTCAATGACTTTGGTCATATTACCGTACTACACAAGTCATCTTGTCTGCAAGTCTACTGAAACCCCTTTTAGTTTTCCCTTAGCGAGTTTTGCCTGGGTCCATGTAAAAACACAACCTGAAAGGGACAGCGTACTGCGAGGGGTGCAGTGACACTGTGTCAAGCTCTTGCCTTGACGTGCGGCCCTCTGTTGGGCTGGTGCGCCAAAGTGTGTGCTTCTCACAGAAGCAATCTTCCACCGGCCTGCTGGTTGGCTGAGTGGAAGATGATCTGCCGATTCCACTGGCGATAGATGCCGGCGGTTGAGGCTGCTGTGAAGCGAACTCTCGGGGTATGGGTTCGATGCAGGTTCGTTGAATAATAGTTGTAGTAATTGATGGTACCTTTCATTGACTTAATGCTTCAAAGTATCTACTTAAGTACTAATCTTCTCTCTACGTTGCACTCCAGTAAAGCTTTTTGATACGACAAATCATTACCACTCGTTCGCATCATGACTCTGTAAACCAACAATTCAACTTCATCGAAGTTGAGCATAAACAATCTGTTTCAATCTCGCGTAAGTGTCAACACTCGACACTCCGAGCTTTTTCTCTTTGGAAGAATTCAAAGAGTGTTGGCGCTAACCCTGGTCTCTTCGACCCAACCCGTTGGCGTGAGCAAAATTTTGTTCGTCATCATTTGCTTCCAAAGCGGGTGATTGTCTCTAACTAATTCCTTGGTCATTCCGTCGCCAACATTCTGATCGCCTGGGATCCATGCAAGATATCTGAGTTCTCCACGGCTGTGGCTTTCCTTTAGAGCTGAGACATCAATTTGAAGTCTCTTTTCCAGAGTTGAACCGCTCTTCGCGACAACCTTGAACACAGTTCGGGAGTCAACATACGCATCCAACGGCACTTCCGTTCCCAAAATCTCCTCAAGCATCGATTTAGCAACGTAGGCCTGGTCAAAACCCGAAACCAAAGCATGCAATTCTGCTGCCATTACGGAACGTGCCACTCGCTTGCAATTAGAACTACCATAATGTACGATATTTGCACGATTGTTCCGGTGAGCCAGGAGTAAAACGAAACCAAGTTGTGATTTGAGCTTCTCTGCGTTTCCAAAGGACGCATCCGTAAACAGCATAAGGCGTAACGAAGCCATATCTAATGACACGTAGGTAAATCCAGAATCTGCAGTCTCGCAGTCTCGTGGCATCGGTCCACAATCGCTTTCATATCACGAAAGTGAATAGATTCCGGGGCATTGACAGAACTCGCAAGAAGTTGTACTGCAGCTGATAAATCTGGTCTTGTGGAGCAACCAATGTATTGCACTTGAGCCCGAACGCTGACAAATTCTTCAGGCGAAATGGGATGCTTAACCGAACGTAGCTTTCGACTTTGTTCGAGAGAAACGGTTGCTCCAGATTTCCTTCGAATGTTTGTACCATTGAAAGTAGCCATATCCCCGTCTGCCAAGCAGTGTCGCGGTTTTGACTCAAATCTCTTCGAATTTTTCTCCTCATTCTTCAGAAATTCAGACGTGCCGTGTCCGAAAGAGTCGTCTACTTGTAGAATTGTCAAACCTTCTAGTTCACTACCGGAGCGTTTGTAAAGAACACAAGGGTCGGCTGAGGTTGGTTTCATTTCGAGTTCATTTCTGTGATGAGCGTGGTAGGTGACGAACCAATGCAGCCCACTCTCTGGTATACCGTAAAGAGGTTTCAAAACTCGCAGCATCTTTCCAGGGGGCAACCCCATCTCCGGAGGAGGACGAAGAAATACTGGTCTCTCAATCGGTGATTCAGACTGGATGTAGGCCTGAGAAATGTCCCTGACATAGGCGGTATGTCCTGGCATCATGGCAGAGAGAGCAATAGAGAGTCGTTGCCCCAGTCGGCTCACAGTTGGAGATTTAGTTGCAATATCCAACGCGCCACGATCTCTATAGTTCTGAGCTACCAGTCGAGACTTCTTCATAGCCTTACAGTCAATTGATTTCACAACATCAACCCATCTCGAGCCGTAAATTCTTGTGTGGCTTGGGATTTGGTCTACTTCCACTACATCAAAAGTTCCCCGCTCCTTGAGTCCAGTTTGTTCTCTCTCCCTTGCCTCATGAAATTCTTCTTCTGCTGATTGCGACGAAACCTGCTCCATGCCGAAAGCTCCACCAAATATTGCGGTCACTTCTTCTTCCGAAAGCTTTAAGTCGTCCTTCACACCTGCAGCATCTTGGATTGGTAAGGAACCATTCCCATCCAGAACCGATCCAGTCGCGGGCCTGATGACGCTTGATCGAAATATACGACGGCCGTGCGGAAGTTGAACGACTACTGTTTCACCTTCGATTTGAACGAAGGGGAAAGGTCCTTCCCAGTTCTTCGAGCTCTCACGGTACACATAAACTGGGGCTCTAGCAGGCAGATTGGACAGTGGCTGGCTGTGTTCCTTGCCCTTGGGCCCATTGTAGTGTTTAAGGCCAAACGCGATGCGTCGCTTAGCTTGCTCCTTTCGCACGACGTTCATAGCTTCGTTTATGGCCCTCGCCCGTTGCAACTGAGACTCTGATGGTGTTTGGCGGGCTTGGCGAGGTATAGCTCCGAAGACGAGTAATGTCGGACACAAACCTTCGGGTCCAATGGTATCATTCACAGACTTTACAGCCATCTGAAGGCAGTCTGCGTCACTTTCGCTCCGAGGTAGGGAGGACCGAAGCTTCATATATGCTGAACGAAGGCGTCCATGATATCGTTCTACGTGAGTCATGGTGGAAGGTGACTCAATTGGAGCTGGCATGACGGTAATTCCGTCCGCGTCGGACAAATCGAGGAACTCTTTCGAGACAAAGTTACTGCCCTGGTCAACCCGTAGGAAGTCAGGTGGACCCAGATACAGCCGCAACCAGCAGCGCAAAAAGGCTTTCCAGACTTCAGCGGAGGTCATGCGACGGAGAAACAGAGCAGCATTGAAGTGCGTAGCCTCATCGACGGCGTGCAGCACTGGTTTCTGATTGATGTACATTACGTCAATGGCCACAATATGATTGAACCTATGATCATCCATGCCAACAGTTAGTTTGAATCTTCTCGGTCTCCGTGCGTTCTCAGTGCAATTAACACATGCTTGCGTAAAATCAGCAATTACATTTCGCACTTCAGGGGTCATTTCATTTGGACGGGCTCTCTTGAGGACATTTGTAAATGCCTGAACACTTGGATGGCCAAAGAAACTATGTAATTTTCTCAATTCAGATTCAGTGTACGAGGAGTACGACAGATCCCCGTTGCTCCAGTTGTGAATGAGAAAGTAATTCTTGAATGTCAGCGGTTGGTGCAGGTGTTTGTACATGACTTCTCGTTTCTGTAAACTGATTTCAAGCCCGTTGTCGACCATATCCTTCATGCTAAGCCGGCTGGGAACGTTGTCTCGAACGATCTGGAAAATTACGTCAATCACCAAGTGCAGCTCCTTGAACGGAACCGGTATCGTAGCTGTGCCTATGGGTTTGCTGTTATCGCCAAGGCCTCTGAGATTCTTGACGTTGTTGCGATCGATTGTGCACGGCACGTTGAACTGTTGACAGTATGCTTTGTACTGGGAGTAAGACATGACAGAAGACCGATTAGCACAGATATCGATGTAGAGTCCACGAAATTGGTCGCCCTCTCCTTGCTTCAATTCGTCTTCCATTGCAGCCAGAGCTACATCTCGATCTCTATGAAACCCAATCCCATGCAGAAAGGAAGCATTGGCCAGAAGAACTTCATCCGATTCATGTGACGACAATTCACCTTCCACTATGTAAGCGGCTTCTTCTTCAGAGTCATGGCAAACTGATGAATCCTCGCTGTCGCTAGAGTATACGATATTGGCGGCGTCGACAGGTTGGTCTTCAGAAGTTAGGTCACGAACAACGTTTGAAAGATCTTCAATCGTGACATAAGCGGATGGCTTAGCAGCCTTCATCTTCTCAACTGCTTCTCTAATCTCTTGCTGAGAGTGTCTCGTGCGAGCTATATGATTCTCGCCGCAGATATAGCAGCCTTTCTTGCCTGAGAGCCATTTCGACGAAATTCTTCTACCGCGGCGGTCCTCTTTCTTACGTCGCCCATGCACCTTCAAAGATTTCCTTGCGTCACCCCCATATCTGTTACCAAGACTGTAAAAAACGTTGCTATCAGTGCTTGAATTTGGATGGGACGCCACAAATGCTTCGGCGGATCTGGGTTCGTTTGACCGAAATGTTGCAATACGGCTGCGGGCCTCTTGCGATGAGGATGGAACGCGTTCTCGAAGTGACTGCGCTATCTGCGAAGTATCTGTCGATACAATTAGCTGGTCTCGTAGAAAATTGTCGGTTCTGTAGACAGGGTCCAGTTGATTCTGTAGTTGTACCAACCGGTGGAAAAAGGACCTGAACACCTCCAGCTCACTCTTTCCCGGATTCTCTCGCATAGCCTGAGAAAGTCTCATCGACTGCCACAGAATGAGCGTTCGGTTGCGTTGCTCAGGATTGATGTAGTTATCAACGAGCTTCTGCAAGATTATTGAGTATGAGTCTCCAACTCGGTATTCTTTCATATAGAACTGAAGTGCATCGTCGCAGAGGATACCTGGAAGTGCTTCGGCCTTCTCTTCTTCGTCAGAGAGACGGAACATTCTCGCCATAGAATCATAAAAATCTAAAGCGCCCTGTAAGTCTTCATCAAATCCACCTCCATACGAACATCGTCCCTTGCATGCCTTAAGCATGTTGTTAAACCCGTTGGCGTACCCGGAGCTGGTTTGTTCACCAGACCTCCCATTCGAGGTGTTGCCGTGTCTTGTGCCCTGAAACGAGTTGGCTTAGACGTTGGGTAGTACATCGCGAAGTCCGCCTTTGTGTTTCTCTACAGCAACGTAGTCATCTGCCTTCCCTTTGTCCTCCTTTCCCGTTGGTATGCCACTGTAATCCTCCATGTCCTCGCGAACATTCGCTCTGGAGTCTTGGAAAGATGTCCGGCGGTTTCCATGGAACACATCGTGTTCGGCTGGACCGGAAGCTGGTGCTGTGTTTTGCTCTATCGGCGTTACTTCAGGTTGGACACCTTCGATAGCTGCAGATTGGTTTGTTGCTCCGGGTTGCTGCTGTACTGGAATAAAGCTTGGCTGCATGAGGCAGTCAACAAGAGCTCTAGCTCGTCTATAACCTTGTTGACGTCGAACCCAAACACCATTGTCGATCAAGAAATTTATCCAACGAACTGCACTAGCTTTCGACATATGTCCAAAGGTTTCTGGCCGAAAAGAGAAAGTGACCTCGTACCATAAAACTTCATTGCGGGCTCCGGTTTCCTTGAAAGCATCCATCATCTCCTTCGAGTACTTTTCCAATTCGTTCTTATAGGTGCTCATAACTTCACGGGATGAATTCGGAGGCGGTGGATCAGGGTCTCCAACTGCGTCATAGAGCGCTTCATTAAAGGTACGAAGTGCTTCTGCGTCGACTGCAATAGCATTGCCACTTCCTTCTCCAGTTTCGATTTGCTCTCTGAGAGCTTCGACGGCTTCAATTCCGCCAGGCTCCGACATGGTCAAGCTGAGTTTCGGTTACAATTGTGGTCGACCGTACAGTTATAACTGTAAAAACACAGCCTGAAAGAGACAGCGTACTGCGAGGGGTGCAGTGACACTGTGTCAAGCTCTCGCCTTGACGTGCGGCCCTCTGTTGGGCTGGTGCGCCAAAGTGTGTGCTTCTCACAGAAGCAATCTTCCACCGGCCTGCTGGTTGGCTGAGTGGAAGATGATCTGCCGATTCCACTGGCGATAGATGCCGGCGGTTGAGGCTGCTGTGAAGCGAACTCTCGGGGTATGGGTTCGATGCAGGTTCGTTGAATAATAGTTGTAGTAATTGATGGTACCTTTCATTGACTTAATGCTTCAAAGTATCTACTTAAGTACTAATCTTCTCTCTACGTTGCACTCCAGTAAAGCTTTTTGATACGACAAATCATTACCACTCGTTCGCATCATGACTCTGTAAACCAACAATTCAACTTCATCGAAGTTGAGCATAAACAATCTGTTTCAATCTCGCGTAAGTGTCAACACTCGACAGTCCATGACATCGTCTTCGTTATCTGGCGCACTGCAGGGCGCAGCGCGCAAGCTTATCATCTATTCGGCGGGCGCGCAGTAGCGCGCAGTGCGCAACCTCACCATCTTTCGTGCGAGCGGGTGCGCCACAGAGCGCGTCGCTCGTGGGGTCGGGAATGATGGCGGTAGCAATGGACTTTATCCCGAAAGAAGATCCCGAAAGCAATCTTGTGCGTGTCCCGAGGAGGGTGGGCGAGGCCCTGCATCCGCCGCCACACACAGTGTAGCTAAAAAGACTCATATTCATAATGTTTTTTTCGAGGTCCTATCTCAATTTTTGAAAACCTTTTCTTCTTTTTCTGTGTCCAAGACTGCCATCGTTCTTTCTTGGACACTACCGCGATCTTTTAATTTTGTCTGCCACTTTTTAAAACGAAAGCTTCTCTGTAATTTCCCTGTTTTCGCTGGCTTGATAATTTACTTTTCTTAAATTGTTTGTTCTGTGCTGGCAGCTTTCAGGGGTTGCTTGCTTATGGCATCCTTCAAAATTATCTTTTCGTAATTCCTCTGTTCTCACACATCAATCGTTTTACAGATGTATCATGTTACATTTAGTTACGGTAATATATCGCATTGCCTCTTCTGTGCTCAGACGACCTAGAAACACGTCACCCTTTAATCGAACCCATTTTCAGAAAATCAAATATACTGCATTGCATTTTCTCAGTCTATATTATTGTTGAAAATTCGAAATTACTCCCCAAATGCACTTGTTGTCATATTTTTGATTTAAATGCGATATGCGATTCACCATCTTAGAACAACTTCAAACATCAGAGATATTTCGTCTATCAAAATGATACGAGATCTGAAATGAACTTAGTACAGCCAAGCACTGACTTCATATGAGAAATTTCTAGAAAGAGTGGAGTGCATTTTGAGGTTGGAAAGCACCAATATATGATATATGAACTCCTAACAAACCGCGCAGTGAGTGAGCGCAATGTGCAAATGCAGCCTAATTTCGTGGTATCACATTTGAGGACTCCCGATACGCAGAGGGAGCGCATTTGGAGTACAGTAGACACATGTAGCACTCCATCTGTGCCCACATTGATCGTACTTCGCGCCCAGCGATGTCCCTTTGCACTCTAGGCGCAATTACAATAATGAAATAAATTACGAAAAATATAGTGCTATGTCAATGGCTTAATATTTGAACGCGGAAAGCGTGCAGGCGAAGAGCTTTTGAAGCAGAGCACCTCAATAAGTTTACACCATTTCCACCCGCGAAAACGAAAATAATTCTAGTAGGGTCCTACAGGGAGCTTAAATTAGGTGTCATCAACCCAAATTCAACGCTTTATTGCTCAAACGTATAAACTTGCGAGAAAAACCTTGGTCGTAATTAGTGAAATGAGTTTCAACCCTTGCTATCTGTGAGTAATCCGCAATGCACCAGGTAACAAATAATGTTCTCTAAATGCTCTTATAATGATGTACAGTCCGACCGAATAACAGGGTGTATTCGAGACACAGCCAATTGATACAGCCTCTAAACAAACACAGTGCAAATTTGTGATGGGACAATTGCGTGGCTGCGGACCGAACTAATCAGATGCTTCTGGAAACAGGTGGGATATCTTCAACTCCTCCATTAAGCTTCTGATACATTACTTGAGCTCCTGTTGCTACCCAAGGCTGCAGAAACCTCAACCATCTCCCTTTTCGTTGGGTTTGACTTCGCTCTGCGAGCATCCCCGTGACGCTGTTGCCACTTTCGCACTAGTCTTGCCATATATCACTTCAATGGAAGTGGCAATCGCACAGTATTGTGGAGGCGTGTCTGATGGGGGTGTCCACGCACGCCCTGGGATACCCCCCACGAGAATTTTTCCATATCTCCGAGGGTAGATAACGGAAGCGCAGCGTGAAACCCGCGCTTCCCTTGTCCCTCTCTCGCCTCCTCGCCGCGGCCGGGCCGCGCTGGCGCGACGACGCCGAGAAGCCTTGGAGCGCACGTCGCGCCGCGCCGGCGCGACGGCAAAGAGAAGAATCAGAGCCCCCGTCGTCGGGCCTGGCTGGCGCGACGCCGCAGAGAAAAATCAGAGCGCGTGTCGCGCCGGGCTGGCGCGACCCCGCCGAAGAATTGGAGCGCGCGTCGGGCCGCGCTTGTGCAACGCCGCAGAGAAGAATTGGAGCGCGCGTCGCGCCGCGCTAGTGCAACGCCGCAAAGAAGAATTGGAGCACGCGTCGCGCAGCGCTGGAGCGACGTCGCCGAAGAATTGGAACGCGCGTCGCGCGCACTGGCGCGACGCCGCCGAAGAATTGGAGCGCGCGTGGCGCGGCGCTGGTGCAACGCCGCAGAGAAGAATTGTAGCACGCGTCGCGCAGCGCTGGGGCGACGCCGACGAAGAATGGGAACCCGCGTCGCGCGGCGCCGGTGCGGCGCCGCCAAGAAGAATCAGAGTGCGCGTCGCGCCGCGCTGGCACGACACTGCAGAGACGAATTGGAGCGCCGCGAAACCTGCGCCTCCCTTGTCTCTCTCTCGCCTTCTCGCCGCGGCCGCGCCGCGCTTGCGCGAGGACGCCGAGAAGCCTTGGAGGGCACGTCACGCCGCGCCCGCGCAATGGCGCAAAGAAGATTCAGAGCGCGCGTCGCGCCGGGCTGGCGCGACCCAGCCGAAGAATTGGACCGCGCGTCGCGGCGCACTGGCGCGACGTCGCAGAGAAGAATCAGAGCGCGCGTCGCGCCGCGCTGGTGCGACGCTGCCAAAGAATCGGAGCGCGCCTCGCGCCTCGCTGGCACGACACCGCAGAGACGAATTGGAGCGCCAACGCGCCGCCACGCGGAGAAGCGTCACCGGCGCCATGCTGCGACGCAAGGGAGCGTCGCTGCCGCCGCTCCGCCACGCAAAAAAGCGTCGCCGCCGCGCCGCCATGCAAGGATGCCTCGCTGCCACCGCGCCGCCATGCAAGGGAACGTCGCCGGCTCCTCGCCGCTACAATGAGCACGTGCATAACGGGATAAGCAAAGAGGCTAGGTTTTATTGGATGCAAGTCAGACACATCATGGCAAGAGGGGTAGGTGCAGGGGTGACAAATGTAAGTCAGGCTGAAAGGATAGCCTGAACCGCCTTATGAACAAGACGGAGGCCCAGCGCTCGAGAAGGAGACCTTAGCGTCATCAAGGAAAGCTCCAACCCCACACTGATACCACGAACGAAATGATCCGGTAGTTCGCCAAGGTTTGCTTTCAACTCTGCCAGACTGGTTCCCCGCTTAAACAGAAAGTTATGTAAAGCGTCATCGAACGCTAGCAGCTGCGCCTCGACACGCTCTTTGGCCGACTCCTCGTCCTCATTTGCCAATGCCGCAAGTTCCTCTTCTTTGATGATATCAGCCGTAACCTCTCTGGCTTCAGATTCTATTACACAAGTCGACTTCGCCTTCGGAACATCCAAATCATTCGTATCGTTATCTGTCACGGTTGCTAAAATATCTTTGGCCGAAATTATAAGATTAAATGTGAGAAAGTTCGAACAACAGTTGTGTACCTGTAGGGCAACAAGGAGAAGTGATGTTACTGGTACCGTCTAAATATATAAGAAGATGAGAACGAGTCAAGATGCCACGAGGACAATAGCCAACCAAAAATCAACATAATACAACATTAGGACCGACCATCATGGCATTTTATGGAACACGAATATGACCTGGGGAATTAGACCAAGACCTAAATAGCCAGATAAAACCCGACCAGCCATCAACCTACATAACGAAGAGCCGTACGCTGACATCACTACATACTACGTAATTTTCGCTACTCATATCAGCATTCGCATCTTTGGTGAGCCGCACTAGGGTATTTATGACTAGACGGTGAGCAAGTTACAACTTAGGGTATACGAACTACAAGAATTGTAGATATAAACCCCCGAGTTCGAGGCTTCGCAGCCAACTTGACTCGGGCAGACCACTTCCTGCCTCACGACGACCCCCCAACCCTCTCTCCTTTCTCTCCATCTCCGTCGTCGACCCTCTCCTTTGGCATCCTCACTTCCCTTTAGCACGGTCTGTGCTTCTCTGCCCTCAACCTTCTCCCCCCGCTTTTCTTTCTCCCTACTGGCGGCCCGGTCTCTCGCCCTCTTCCTTGAAGTTGTAGTGTGTTGCCTCCGTTGGGCTCGTGTGCACACTGCGACGGCTTTCATCGTACCGACGCCGCCCTTGTTCCCCCCACGAACTTGGGACGTGCTGCGCATCTACTAGCTACTTGGCCTGCGTCTCTGTCGTCGGTTGTTGGTTTCTACGTGGACATTGAGACAGGCCGTGTTGCTCTAGTTCTTTTGTTCGGCTGTTGCGTTTATCGCTGAGCTGCCGTATTATCTTTCGCCGTTTAGGCTGGTACTCTCGGGCATTTATTGTGTTGCTTTCCTTGGGTTTGTCACCACCCGCGCCGTTCCGTTTGGTTACGAAAAATGGCGTCCACAAGTATCAACGCGCACTGATGAATGCATAGAAACGCACACGCACTTTGTGGATATTCATGCGGGTCAAAATACATTACTATAACCTGGTTATGCTCTCTTCTCGTTATATCAAGCAGTTTATCCAGGTCTATCAAGAGAAGACGAAAGGGGCCGAGGCCTCCATGTTGATGAGCAGTTGGAACAAACGAAATCCCATCGCGCAATGCGTGGAGATAGAGGTACGGAACTTCACGCAAGCACTCGCCCATTTCTGCAGAAGCATCGACAGTGCCCGTCACCGGACGGGGAAGCAACATCGTCGTGCGCATCATCTTGTCCATTGCAAGCTCTATATCGATGTCCTATAATCCGTAGAGCAAAATGCCCCAGCATGGGGATGCACTCAGGTGGTTTTCATATTTGGTTGATCCGTTACCCGATTTTACACTTCATGTCATGAGAGGTCATTAGGACAACGGTCCCATTTTTGGTTACTTGTAAGAAGGTTAGCATTGCCGTACGAGTGTGCAGGACCCGCTCGATGACGGATGCGCCGTGGCAAGACCGTCTCTGCCCCACACCTGTAGGGTATTGGCCACCGTTGGCGGATACTTACTGTTAATATTTTGGTCATACGGCTGTCGCTACTTCTGCCCTGTCATACAGGTTTGCCCCATTTCTTTCGGGACCTTTTTCCGCCTATTCCGAGTCAGTGCTCCGCAGTGCGGCTCCTTTGTTGATCTCTCGTTATCCCATAACGTTGGGCTGAATACCCCCACTCGTTGTGGGTCGCGAAACAGCTCGGATCCTACGATGGTTCTTTCCCTTTTCACCTCCGACTACACGCTTAGATCGGGGCTGCCCGAATTTACACCCGGCTCGTGTCAGCCCTATAGGAGGGTTCTGCTGCTGCATATGCCCTCATAGGGAGGAGCAGGGCTGGAACACCCTATCGGTCCCTTTCCGCGACTCGGCTGTTGTTTTCCCGTTCGTGGGTTTGCACCACATAATCCACTATTTAAAGTCGCTCTGGAGACACGGTCATCCTCTTCTTGACGCCGGATATCATTTTCGTTGGCAGTCTCTACTGCCTCCAAGTCCAAGACGCCTTCCGCCGGAGGTGGTGATGGTCGTTCACTGGACGTGGCAGGGCTAGAGTCATCCTTCATCTTTGCGATCTCTTCAACTACAGTCGGCTCCTTGTCAACCATGATGAGTACCAATAGCCGCCAAAGTGTCTGAACTGGACAGGGCGAGCAGGCATCTATATATCAGAACAGGAGAGAAGCCCAGAAGGAGGCATTCTTTATCATACACCAAAAAACAAGCTATCCCGTTATCGCAGCAGAGACTTTTCACAAATGAAAGTCCCTCGAACGCATCTCAGCAGGAAACCCTCGTCTACCGCACAATCTACTAATGGATACACGATTACGCGCAGCAAATATTCAATTTACTCAATGAAGCGAGACTTAAGGAGTTCAAATAAGCAAATAATTTCTTCATCAAGGAACTTGAGCTCGCTGGATGGAAGCTAGAAAATCCGCAAAACAAACAGAACCCGGTGAAGATGAAATGTCGCGAGACGATCGACAATGATAAATCATCAACAGAGCGGAAAGAGGCGATTCTTCCGGTGATGTCGTGCATTATCGATTCAAACTCGTCCATCAACATTGGACACCAAGTAATGCCCAGGTCTGAAATTGAAGGCAACCGAGAGTTTTTGGAGACCCCCGAAGTGTCACCACTAATTGACAGCCTACGGGAAGGGCGAAGATGTTCGATTTAGAATCTCCCAGTGGGCATTGTAGTGCACTAGCACTAAGTGTGTGGCATTACTTCTGTTAACGTTGATCGAGTATTTTTAGTATTTTTGGAAGATAGTTCTTTGTTTGTCTTGTGTGGTTAGTATTTTCATCACAATTTGAGATCTTTTCTTTCTTGATTGTTAGTTATATGCCAAAGTAAGGCAAAATTTTTTTATTTGCAATACTTCTTTTGACGCGAATAGATATAAAATAAAATCGTTTAGTTATTTTATTGCTGTGGTGGATCGCAAAGGCCTATGGCTTCTTGTAATTTCGGTTTAGATATCGGCGCACCAATCGAGTTTACTACAGGCACACCTTGCGCAGTCGACTACACGTCGTGAAGCAAAAGCAAATCATTTCTTTTCCCAACCCTAGATAGTGCGAAATAGACCTGTCCGGAGCAAAGAAGTTTGACGTCACATTCACAGCAAGTCGAGAAAAAGAATGAGCCTGTGCGTTATGAACTGTGGCCGCGAATGCGAGCCAAATAAAGAACTGTCGTACTATCATACTGAAGTATGCAAACTTGAATTGTTGCGGTGTAAAAATTGGTTTTCCACCACAGCACTAGCTTCGTCGTATCTGGTGACCATAGTAGTTCCAATTCCTATTTTCGTAGCGATGGAAGATTTTTCGTTGACCAAACGTGGGTGTAGCCCATTTCGACTGACCATGAATAGAAGGACCAGCTTGGAATGAAGTCTATGAAGCGTAACGCCAGTTGGCGCCTAATTGTAAGAAAGCTCCGCAACAATGTTGTCGATAAGATCACTGTCTGCATCATCTCCTCGATAGATTTGTACTTTTCTCGTAAATATCAAAGTCATTCGCTGTCAAGGAAACTTGTCCAGAGCAGTTTTGTACCGCGCATCTACTTCGTAGAGGCGATCATCATATTGATATAAACACCTTTCTGTCGCTAGATCTCAGCCATTTTAATATATTTTTGTATCCGTCTATCTCGGATTAGGTAGGCTGCAGTAGTGAAGCAGAATTGGATGGAAATATATTCCAGGCAATGAGCTGTACCAGGGAGGCAAATGTTTCATTCTGTGCTGGTCACGCTTGTTCAGTCAACCCTAGTAGAAAATTTTCAGTTTTGTGAGCGCACTTGGAGTGTAAATCCTACCCCCTTAACAATCAACCGCACTCCATATGTGCGCGGGACGAGTTCCATTTGGACACCCTTGCAATGGAAGAATAAGTTTTTAATAGTTTACTCTATTACTCGGAGTGCGCTTGGAGTGCCACCTGACAGCGCGGGGGGCAACGTAAGAGCAATATCGGTCGACATGGATTACAAAGTGTACCAATTGCACTCATAATGCCCTTCTTTGGTGTGGCCCATGTCCTCCAATTGGACATCTCACAATTAGGCTTCAAACGCGCATTGAGCGCACTCTAAGCTGACTGAAGTCCCTTTGGCATCCAGGTATCGTCTTTGAGTCCCAATCAACCTCAAATTGGACTTCGCTTTCTCCAAAAGTTTCTCGTATGGCCCATTTCTACGTATACTTCATCGCGATTTGAACTCTCTTCCTTCATTTCTACGGGTCTCCAGATAGGATTTCGCTCACTTGCTCATGGGAATCAATGGGACGGAGAACAGTTCTACTCGAGAAAGCTGCACGTTTCGAATCCTAGTTATGCATTCATTTTATTCTTCACGCTCCGCTCCAACCATTTGAGGAGTACGAGAGTCTCTCGGTACCTGAAAAGAATCACCTTCAAACTGCTCCAGTACCCCCACAGGTAGCTTTCTGCACCAGTTGTTTTGCTTGTCGTAGAGCAAATAGTTCATATCTTCCAACTGAGTAGGGCTCCTAAAGTATCTTTTGAGAGTAAAAAAGTTGAGGGACTTGTTGAAATGGTTCGAATGCTTGTTACCACATTTCGTTTGCGCCCAAAATGAACCACCAGCCTCTTCCCGGTCTAGAAAATGCAGACGTGACGAAACTCGAGTATTATCCAGGGCGCGTCTACTGCCCCGACCACCGTTGGGCGCATGTGGGCTAAAATGTCGTTGCGGAACTCCGACTAAGCCAATCTACGTTGGCTAATGTTCTCAAGAAATAGCATTACCTCTTGTTTCTTGAGTTTCTTGAAGTCATACTACATAAGATCGACCACTGCCCCCCCAACCGGCGTTCTCTCCAGATGTGTGAGACATCGATATTTTCCAGTCAGATCCAGGTTATATGGAAAACTTCGTAAGTGTTGCTATGTTCTCCTATGCGATACGGCACGGTTTGTTTGCTTTTCAATAAAACTAGGGGGATCTATTCTAATGTTGTCGAAATGAACTTATTATAATCATGAAGATTACGACGGTAAGCTGTGTGACGTTGTTCGTGCATCTGCAGCACATTCTCTCATACCTCGTCATCTTGTCCAGGATGCAGAAATTGTCAATTACGTCAACGTCCTCGATTAAGCTGCCTTCAAGCCAGAGTAAGATACGATGATGAGGCACATTGCCTTCCTGGAACCCCAGTCATCCTGAGATACCCAAGCAGTTTAGCCGAAAACCTGTCTCTGAAATTCTTTGTAGATCATTGATCAGATCCTATTCGTACTGATTGTGAAATCGCTCTGTGGGGCCTCGTCGTTCAAATGGCCTGGGCTTGGTTCCAATTGCGAAAAAATGTCAACGATTATTGATATCTATACCAAACCTTGCGATCTCTCCGCCTGTAGAGCAAAACCTGTGGTGCAAACCAAGGACGGGTGAAACACGCACAGGATGTCCGAAGTCCTGCTCCCTAGGGGATGGTAACTCGGTGGACGAGTCTCTGTTGACACCGCAGACCTGGGTGTAAGACCAGTAGTGTACTGAGAAAATCTAACAGAGGTGAATGCAGAAAGTCTAATATCAGGAGGATCACCAGCCAAGGACGGTAAAGAAGCGAGGAATACCCGAAAAGGAGTGAGCCAGACACTCCGGGAAGAGGCGTAGCCCAAAAAACAAGGGGAAAAGAGATACGTCCAAAGAGGAGACGCGGGCCGTGCACACGCAGGCAACAGGCCCGATGTCGGGGAGAAAGAGCAAGAAACAACCCAATACTGGGGCGGAGATCTCTCCTGCAATCAGGAATTAATAGAAATAGTAGACGGCAATACCACACGGTATATACAGATTCCTTAGGCGTCCCAAGGGGAGTACGCGTACTTATACCTCTTGAGGTGACCCTCTGGGCGGATTAGTACACCGGCGAGGGCAGTAGCGCCTAGAGCCCACACTCAAGATGAGTCTCAAGTGCTCTCTGATCCGAGTGGCAGTTCTCGAAGGAGAGGCTTGGTTGCTTTACCATCAGGTGGTGTTCAGCCGCCCCTGCACCTCTAAGTACCCCAGGTGCAGGGCCGGTTGACCGATTACAGTAGTGCACACCCGTACGGGTGGTACACGTATGCAACCCCACTGTCAGGGTGCAGAAAATAAAGACAAACTAAAATATTCCCCAAAATACTCCACTTGTACACTAGCCATCCACCTCCACGTGTCCACGCCCGGCCCAGGGCCTTGGCCCACGCACGCCTCTCTACGGGTGCTAATTAAAACTAAATTAACCAACGGTTGAAGACTCCCATAAGGGATGCACCTCATAATGTCAAGTGCCATGTGCACGGGCGCATCGCTCATGTATGAAGAGCTTCTTCGTCAAACACCGTCAGAATCGGGTTTGCTCCACATATTCCCCTCCTTAGTCCGGAGTCGCCGTCGTGATGCCGCGAGGCCGAGACGGAAATGCCTTAAATAGGCGGGCATCCCGTGATGGACATCACCGAAATCCCGGTTCCACGCATACAGCGCACCCTCGAGGTGATATCAGCTCACACCGCGACTACACCTCCTAGGTCTCACACATCAGCCGTCGTGTCTCTCCCTCTGCGTCTGGGATGAATCCGTGTACAACCAACCCCATCGGGGGAGCTCCTTCTTCCTCCGTACCGGACAGCAAAACAATGCGCTCGCCCCCGATGGGCAAAAGCAACACCTGCAGTACGTTGGTGGGTTTCTTTCGGCCCTGCTCCCTCAGGAAAACGCTCCGATGCACGAACACCCGACACAGGGTCCTTCTCCTGCCGCCGTGGCGTGAAACTCGCAGCAAGCGATGCTCTTGACAGCCACCCCCAATGGGTGGATCTCGAAGGAGTCTTTGCAAGTGCGCGATCCGAAAACGGATAGTTTGATCTACTCACGGGCTCCGTGGTTCCACCCCGATGCGGTGAAGAATGATGCGCTCATCAACTCCCACGTGGAGAACGGCAAGCTCCCTGGTGGGATTCCAGTGGAACTCGTCCGATGCCCGAACTGGCGTGGGCGCATTGCGATACCGCCGTATCTTCTATACCGATCTCGTGGTGAATCCCTTGACAGCGCCCGAGCGGGCTTGGCGAAGTTGGCCTACCAAGGCGCGGAGCCAACTCGCAACGAACATTTGATACCCGCATCTTATGGGTTTCACCCGGCGTTCTACCGAACATACGGTGAGGTCTCATACGGAGATGCGTTGGCGGAGTTCCACGAACAGTCCTTTAGGGGAATCGCCCGTTGGGAGCCGTATATGCTCTGCTGGGAGAGACCCATCCTCCGAGCGGACTTCCGGTACATTAGCCGATATGACGCCCAGCAGCGGTTCGACCTGCGAGTCAAGTTTGAGCGCAAAGCACGCACCCGTCACGGGTTTCTGGTTCCGTACTCCAACTTGAAGATTGAGCGTATTCGCGACAACGCCAAGTCTGGCCGGTATGTTCCGTTGCCTCCGTGGTGGAGTCTGGTTGAGGTACCCCGTGGGTTCTATGCTGAGCTTCCACCCTGTATCCATTAGATCGGGTCCAAATTGATTACGAACCCGCATTCTGGGTATTGGTCATTGGTTCTCGTCGAATGGGCGGCACGCGTAGCTGCAAATTTCCTCTGGGAGGCCTATGATCATCACCGCTTGTGGTATTTACCTCCTAGGTTGATCATGGCCATGCGTGGCTTGGACTTATCGATACCCCTTGGGTCACAGAACAACGCGGATGAGCTTAGGTCCCTCTTGGGAACGGTCGAGTCGATCAACTGGAACCTAGTGCCGGTGGAGAATCAGCCCGAGCGACAGGGTAACGTGCGCGAGTACGACCTTTCGCCTGGTAGGCAGCATCCCACAGCGGGTAACTTCGTGTGAAGGGGCTTTGAACCTTCACCCTCAGCAGATTTCAGTAGCACCCTACCCGTAGTGTCGGGTTAGCTCTAACTTCGCCGTTTGGCTGCCATATTCTACCGAAGTAGGTTCCTGGCAACGCCTGGGGCGTCCGTAATACTATAGACCCTCCAGGGTGTTCCCAAGTGGTCACACCAGGCAACGGTTGCTTCTTCTTTCCCCCCTCCATTCCCGTTTCCATGGGAGAACGCGCGCGGCGGTGAACGTTGCGGGCTGCGCTCCCTGTGCAGGGGGGAGGCGGAACGCCCAAGATCGGGGTACGCCATTGGTTGGCCGCGGTGGTACGCGCGTGGCACGTGCCACGGGGCACCAGTAGGGGTGAGCCTTTGCGCAACGGTCGCCAACGCACTGGCATCTCGGGTTGCTCCCTTCGGGCTGCGGCGCGCGGGCTTTCCAAAAATTTGGATATTTTCCGCACGTGCCGGTTCCACGCGCCACCCATGCTTCTGGGTGTAATGTCGCAAGCGCGAGCTCGCGACGGTCAGCCCGAGTGGGTACCATACTTAGCGTTCCCTCATGGGAGGGGTACTTTCCACACGCCCTGTGTTCTGGTTCTTCCTACATCATCACCCGAGAAGGGGTTAATGCGACACTTCGCCGTCATCCTCGGCTTGCCCGTAGCTACCCAAAGGGTCTGCAGAGACCTGCTTTTCAGGTGTGCGAGCTCGGGGCGAGCGTTCTGTGAGCGCCTGCGAGCCGGGCTCCTCGAGCGGTCTCCGTGACGGAGTATTTCCTTTCTTCTCGGTTGTCTCCCGTGCTGGGAGGTCTCTAACATTACTGACGTGCACCTGACCGTTTTCGGTATGGGTACAATGCGTCCTTGTGGCGGGAGTGCCGTTCGCGGTCGGTGGCGACGTCTCACCAACGGTGGTGGCTCCAAGTCGTGGAGAATGCGGCAACGCCGATGAAACCAAAGCGGTGTTACCAGCGGTAGCAGCAGCGTCCTCCCCCTCCTTAGGCGTTGCCGCCTGGGGTGGTGATACCACGTCGGGTCGGTGGGTAACGGTTTGAACTCGTAGTGAGTCCGCGGACTGGGCCTGAGAGAGGCGGTCTGACCCAGTGGGTACAGTGTTCGAGATGTCCAGTAGTTCGAATAAACCGCGTTACGGGTGAGGAAGGACCGCTGGGCGCAATACTTCCGACGGTTGATCACCCGCATGGGGTATTGCAGACTGAGCAACAGCCTGGGTAGGCGTGGGAGCTTTGCAGACGCGATCGCGTGAAACCCGTTCGTGGGCACCGTCGATGTCCAACACAACGGTGTCTGGCGTAAGAGATACCACCCGGTAGGGTCCGCTTGCAATGGGAGACAGTTTGTGCCGACGCTCCTTTTCAGGATTGTAGTACTCCTTTCGGAGAAGCACAAAGTCGCCCACCCGCAATTCGGGTAAAGGTTTGCGGACCCGTTGGTCCAAGTTACGCTTGAATGTATCCTGAGCTTTATCCATCGCCTTCTGGGCTTTCGGCACCATCTTGTTGAGCCAATTTTTTCACGCGTTGCGGTACTGCGCCGGGGACGGATAACTCGCAAGAGTAGGTTGGGCTTCAATAGCAACCGGTGGCGGTGGCCGTGAGAGCACCAGTTCAAAGGGTGAGAGCGAGGTTACCCGATGCACCTGGGTGTTGTACGCATACGTTACTGCGTCAGTATAGAGATCCCAATCCTTGGGGTGATCAGCCACATCGGAACGGAGTGCATTAAGCATTGTACGGTTAAACCGTTCTACCTGCCCATTACAATGGGGGTGATAGGTGGTTGTAAACAAGTTCCTGACATGTAGGATTCTGCATACATCTTGAAAGAGCTTCGATGTGAATTGAGATCCGTTGTCGGAGAGTATTTGACAGGCGGGCCATAAACGAACACCCAGTCGGTTACGAATGCTTGCGTAATAACCGCAGCGGAGATTCGCTTAAGGGGTACAGTTCTGACCAATTTGGAGAAGCTATCCGTGATCACCAAGAGGTACCGGTTTCCTCTGGGAGTACGAATTAACTCGCCCAAGATGTCGAAAGCGACAAATTCCAACGGGCTTCTCGCAGGGAACAAGGTCAACTCCTTTGAGTATTTCCGAAGTCGGACATCGTTCTTGGCACATTCCACGCATGAGCGTCTAATTGCGTAGCAGTCAAACGCCGTAGCGGGCCAATAAAAGGTTCTTCTCAGTGTGAGATACAGTTTGCGACCCCCAGGGTGTGCGCCGACCTTAACGTAATGTGAAAGGTGTAGTACTCGACGTTGTAGCGAGTGTGGCACCACGATCTGTGGGTTGCGTTCTACCATTCGTACCAGGTAGCCTTGGTCGTTCACCACAAAGGGTATGGGGGTGTCCACCATTCAGGCGGGAACGCACTTGCGTACAGAACGTATCTAAGTGTTGTTCCCTCACTAAGTCCTCAGCAGTAATAGGTTCAAAGGAACCCGCGATGGTTTCATTTCCTTCGGCGGCGAGGATATCGTCGCAAATATCATCCAATAGGATTCCTGACTCCTCATCTGCGAGTTCTGCTAAGAAGCAGGGTATGTCCAAATCATCGGAGGGTTCTGCTTCGGCAGCACTTCTTAGAAGGGAGAGTGCATCCGCTTGGGTGTTGAGCTTTCCTTTCTTGTAGCGTACGTCGAAATCAAATTCCGACAATCGGAGTCTCTACCTCATGAGGCGCAGTGAGGGCTCAGATATTTCCATGAGCCACCGTAGGCAGAAGTGGTCCGTATGTACCACAAAATGGGTGCCCATTAGGTAGAGGCGTAGGTTAGACAATTCCCATACGACCGCGAGGCACTCTTTTTCAGAGACAGAATAGTTCCGCTCGTGCCCATTGAGCGAGCGAGATCAGTACCCAATTGGGTGACGGACACCTTCAGTATTCGTCTGAAACAAGGCACACCCCATTTGGTTTGCAGTGGCATCAGTGTCTAGTTCGAACGGTAACCCAGCAATGGAGAGAGTCAAGATAGGCGGAGACGTTACGGCGTCAATCAGCCGCTTAAACGCTGACGTTTCCTTGTCGCCGAAAGGTTCCAGTTGCACGGGTTGTCCTTTCGTTACGAGTTTGTTGAGCGGGGTGGCGATCTCCGCAAAGTTCGGAACAAATCTCCTGTACACATTGCAAAATCCTAAGAAGGAGCGTAACTCAGTTTGAGTTGTAGGGTGTTTAGCTTCCTTCAAGGACTTGACGCGCACCTCGTCGATCGAGAGTTAGCTTGGGCGAATTATGTGGCCCAAGTACTTGACCGAATCGGTGAAAAACTCGCACTTCTTGAGTTTCAACGTGATTCCGGCGTCACGAAATACCCGCATGACATCCCGGACATGGGAGAGATGTTCTTCCATGTTATTGGAGAAGATTATGATATCGTCTAAATATACCAAGCAGGTGCGCCACTTGAAGGGTGACAGAAGAATGTCTATCGCCCGTTGAAATGTGGCGGGGGCATTAGTTAGCCCAAAGGGCATTCGCTTGAAGCGGTATAGCCCCTGATGGCATACGAAGGCGGTCTTATCACGATCTTCCTCCCTAATGGGAACTTGCCAGTACACCCAGTTGGCATCGAGGGTCGTAGAGAACTTTGCACTCCAAAGTGAGTCAATGTATTCATCCATTCGTGAGATTGGATAAACGTCCTTCATCGTGACGATGTTCAATCGACGGTAGTCGATGCAGAACCTCCATGACCGGTCGGATTTAGGTACAAACACTACAGGTGACGCCCATGACGACTGAGCGGGCTCAATGACTCCTGCGCGCAGCATTTTCTCGACTTGATATTGTTCCTCCTCACGAGCTTTCGGCCCAGCGCTATAAGGGTGTTGTGCAATCGGCCGAGTGTTCGGTAGTAGATCAATTCGATGTTCCGTGATCCCGATGGTCCCCAAAGAGCCATCCCACATGGAAGTGAATTCACGCAACATGTGGCGCAATTTTTCTCGATGAGATTCTGGAACATGAGACAAGTCCAAGTTTTCCAACTCCTTAACAGGATCCGTCAATTCAGAGCCAGGTGGTGTGGCCTTCACCTCTGACGGGATCGGGTTAGTAACACCCGGATAAATTGTCAGGGTTCGTGGAGTCGCCTCTCTTCGACAAATGATTAACATCAGCGGCGTCCTCCCTCTCCTTAGGGTCAGTCAAGCCAAGCACCTCTGATACAGATATCTTCGTTAGCACGATAGCGGTAGGGTGAGGTAAGACGGACCCGATAATTTGGTTCTTCACCAGCCATTGGTCAGAATGGCCAAATTTGGCGATTAGCACCTTAAAGGGTTCATCTGGATTGATAGTAACGATTCCGTTAGCAACCGCAAGTTCTTTCTCGGCAAAGAGAGTAGACAGGGGTTGCAAAATGTGCAACCCTACCTGTTTAGAAGAGACAGGCACCCATACTTGGGATCCGATGGTATCCGAACGGATTGAGCGATTCTGAGTTTCGTTGAGACCGGTTTCGGTGTCGGCGCCTCTTGAGCGACAGGCAAGGGGACACGCTTACGCGAAGCGTTTTACAATGTCTTCCGCACTATCGGAACCGACGAGCCATCAACCATTTTCACGGTTCGGGCCCTGGGTCGTATAGCTTCCACGAAGCGATCACAAAATCACAACCCAGAATAACGGGTGCTGCAAGTGCCTTGCAGACAACGAAATACAACTGCACCAAGTAAGTTCCAAATCTCACCACGAGAGATAGGTGGCCCACTGTGCGTATCGGGCGGTTATTGGCGTCGGCGATATCCAAGTTTGGACCGGAGCGAATGTGTTCCCGAAGTGCGGGCGGTATCAACGCGGTGTGAATTAGAATGGGCGCAGCCCCTGTATCCAAGACGGATAATTGACATACCATGTGCTGGTTTCATAAGCCTAAGTCGGCGTATATTTTGTAATTCCGCTTAGCCATTATCATGACCCGGTCTGGGTTTCGCAAATTATGGGAGCGAATCCACGGTCGATGCAACACTCCAAGGAGTTTCGAGTCAGCATCTGTATCAGCAACTCTCCTGGATAGGATTCGAATTGCCGGGGAGCGAAGCGGTGACGCCTCAGACGTCCTCTGCTTCGACTCAGAAGACGCCCCTCCGGTATGGGAGACTCCCAAATCTAGTTTTTCGGGGCAGGCTCGACCGCCGGTTGCGGTTCATTCCCACCTCGGGGCTCCAAAGGAACCCCCTTCGCCAGTGTCGGATCCTTTAACCCATGATTGAGGTGTGCGCCTGCTGCAGGTTGAGGCTGCTGTTGCCGTCCATACTTGGCTTTGGCATCCTCATATGAGGCAGATGGCACACTTTCCCGTTCTTCCGGGGTCAAAGACTCGTACTGTACGATTACTTTCGGCATCTCTCTCAAGGGAAATGAGCACTGAGGTGAAATATGTCCGTGTTGATAACACACGTGACATATCAGCGACACCGATCTGTCCAGCGAACGCGATGCCGCCGGTCGTTGAGGTCGAGTATCTCGCCAGTCTGGGCGTGCAAACCGAGTGTGGTTGGTTGCATAGGCCAGTGATTGCGCAGGAACCTTAGAGTTCCCCATGTACCCCACAGGGTCCGTCTCCATTATTCCCCTGTAGTGGTTGAAGGTAACCCCGAAGTTCCTACGGAATTAGGATTTGCCGCAAACTGGACCTTATCATAATCCACAGGTGGAAGGTTATCCTGTAACAGGGAGAGAGATGAGTCAGATCCTTCAGCCAGGAGGGCCTTGGTGGGCCTGTGTGTAGGCTTCCGTCTCGCTCGGAAAGTATCTCCCTCAGTCTGGGCGTAGTGAACCAGTTCCAAGTAGGAGTTCCTGTTCTGCTCCCGATAACGGGATACTAGTGCCCGGATGGCGGGGTCCAATCCTTCCACAAACATTGTGCAATTCTCAGCTGAGAAATAAACATTACCGCAACGGTTAAACGCCTTGTTCAAGCGCGTTAAATAACTCGTTTCTGTTTCCCCCGAATTCTGCTTCGTCGCCCGTAGGGCCAGAATAGCGTCTGGGATCGCATTGCCACTGGCATACGACCTCAATAGGTAGTGAACGGCTTCGGGCCAACACGTGACATCGCCTTCAGAGGCTCTTGCTGATCCACGCACGGAGTGAAATTGGTCTTCTGCCATCCCTTTTAGGAAATATGGGAGAGCCACATACGCGTGTGCTTCACTCATACAGAGTATGTCCGTTTCCTGAACGAAGCGTGCAAGAAAATCCAACACCATAATTGGGTCGTCACCACTTAACTCTTTCTTCTGAAGAGTAATCTGCATTCGGCGGATGTAATCCTTCACTCGCCCTGTGCCATGGGCATTTCGTTCGCCTGAGGCGTTCTGTAACCGATAATAACGGTATGAAAGCAGTTTCCGGTACAACGGATTCGACGGTTTTAACTCCCTGAGTCCCTTATGTCCCTTTTCCTTAGCACGGGAGCGAATGGCTCCCTGGGTGACAAAGGTCGCTTTCGAGCGCGTTGCTCGAGACCGACGCCGGTGACTATCTTCAATATCCGAGGAGGATGAAGAAGATGACGGGTTACTCGACGATTGGGTGGAGGAGTCAGAATCTGACGAGTCCGAATATGCGTGAACCTCCCTTTCAGACTTCCGGGATTTGCGCTTCATTGAGCGGTGAGCAGAGCCTTCCGAGGCGATTCGGTCATCTTTGGCCGCAGCCTCATCCATACGGATAGTAGCCTCTAGATTTTTCAAACGACTCTGTAAGCGAATGGCGCTCACCCGAGTTCCTTCAATAAAAGCAGCCTACTCCGCTGCGAACACAGCAGGTTCTCCAAGACACTCCAAAATAGAGTTCACATCCTTACGCAGGAGACGAATGTCTCCCGAGTAATCCCTAACAGGGGCATCGTCGAGACGACGCCGAAGTTCGGTTTGTTGTTTAAGAAGATCCACGAGGGAGATGTTGATGACACTCAATCGTGAGTCTAATAAGGTGTACTCACCGGAGTCCAGCGCTTCGGGGCGGGCTGCCTGTGAGAGCGTTTCCACCACCGGTGTAAGCTCCACAGGAGGAGGTTCCATGACGGGTATCGGTACTCTAGAAAGCTCCTGCGCTACGGAAATGGCTGAGGGTGCATTCCGACCATTCGGATCGCGATCGATATCTCCCGTCTCGGGAACAGACCTACGGGAGCGCGGGACAGCAGAAGGTGCTGCTCCACTGCCTTGAACTGACCTGTTGCGAGAGTTTCCACGTGACAGGGGAGGCATTCTGCAGATATGCGTCCCACGTACCGGAAGGTTACCAAAAACAACCAAACTCTTCCGGAATGCGGAGTAGCGGTCAGATATACCCGATAAGGGTCCTTCCAACCACCACGGTGGGTAATTCCACTTCTAAACCAACCTGAAAAGGTGATCTTCCCGAGATTCGATTTCTAGGTCCAGAGACCACTTGTGGTGCAAACCAAGGTCGGGTGAAACACGCACAGGATGTCCGAAGTCCTGCTCCCTAGTGGATGGTAACTCGGTGGACGAGTCTCTGTTGACACCGCAGACCTGGGTGTAAGACCAGTAGTGTACTGAGAAAATCTAACAGAGGTGAATGCAGAAAGTCTAATATCAGGAGGATCACCAGCCAAGGACGGTAAAGAAGCGAGGAATACCCGAAAAGGAGTGAGCCAGACACTCCGGGAAGAGGCGTAGCCCAAAAAACAAGGGGAAAAGAGATACGTCCAAAGAGGAGACGCGGGCCGTGCACACGCAGGCAACAGGCCCGACGTCGGGGAGAAAGAGCAAGAAACAACCCAATACTGGGGCGGAGATCTCTCCTGCAATCAGGAATTAATAGAAATAGTAGACGGCAATACCACACGGTATATACAGATTCCTTAGGCGTCCCAAGGGGAGTACGCGTACTTATACCTCTTGAGGTGACCCTCTGGGCGGATTAGTACACCGGCGAGGGCAGTAGCGCCTAGAGCCCACACTCAAGATGAGTCTCAAGTGCTCTCTGATCCGAGTGGCAGTTCTCGAAGGAGAGGCTTGGTTGCTTTACCATCAGGTGGTGTTCAGCCGCCCCTGCACCTCTAAGTACCCCAGGTGCAGGGCCGGTTGACCGATTACAGTAGTGCACACCCGTACGGGTGGTACACGTATGCAACCCCACTGTCAGGGTGCAGAAAATAAAGACAAACTAAAATATTCCCCAAAATACTCCACTTGTACACTAGCCATCCACCTCCACGTGTCCACGCCCGGCCAGGGGCCTTGGCCCACGCACGCCTCTCTACGGGTGCTAATTAAAATTAAATTAACCGACTGTTGAAGACTCCCATAGGGGATGCACCTCTTAATGTCAAGTGCCATGTGCACGGGCGCATCGCTCATGTATGAAGAGCTTCTTCGTCAAACACCCTCAGAATCGGGTTTGCTCCACAACACCCTGCGGTGAACGCAATGAAGAATCTCCACTAGGATGTCCGAGTCCTACTCCCTATGAGGGATAGACTCCGCGGTAGAACCCTCTGTCCCTGCTCGAGTCGAGAGAGAAGTCGGGTGTAAGATCAGGGGCGGTGACTGGGTATAGCTACAAAGGTGGGATGCAAGAACGGTGTAAACCCAAAGAGGGCGTCTGATTTGAACCGGTACAAGTGGAGAAAAATGAAACCGTTTAGAAGTGGGTAAGATTTCGATGCAAATCACTGGAGCGGAGCTACAGACCGTGCCAATTGGAGAAAACGGGTCCGATAGAGGAGTGACGCACTCACAGGCACCAGAAATAAACTCAATACTGGGGCAGAAGCCATACTTGAACAAGAGCCGATAACAAACGGAAACGAAACAAAAAGAACAAGAAACACAACAAGAATAGACAGACACAGCGGTGGAGGCAATCAAATACTTCAGATAGGGCAAGACAAGTGCTTATTGGTTGACCCCGAGGGGTAGTAAGGCTGATACCAGTCGTGATCACTCTCCATGTAGATTCGTAAGTCTACGTAAGCAGCAATCTACTATGGCCCGATCCTGAACAGGATTCGACTTTTGTGTCCACTCAGTTGTTCATTTACTTGGATTCTCTAGGTTGAGATCACCCGAACATATATATTACTACTGTATCTACGGTGCACACCTCCGGAGGGTTCTACACATGGACAACCCACTGTCAGGGTGCGGGGCAATTTTCAACGGACGTGACAGAACTATCTGCAAGCCAACTTCCACACGTGGCTGACTATCCCACTCACTATGCGCTTCCTGTAGAGGATTCAACTACTAAGGTTCCATCAAAACCTTCCAAAAATATTCTAGAATTAAAGGAATTTTTTATAATTTATCCACGTCACCGGCCATCCTTACCATCTCACTATGAGAACCATGATGAATCCGATAGCGGAAAGGTCGTTGCTCTACACCGCGTCGTATGTTCCTTGTGTCATGTCATCAAAAATGTGGGAGCTTCTTCGCAAGGTAACGACGGTTTGCACGTCAAGTAGCTTGTTTCCGAGTATGAAGTCGATGTAACTGCTGTATCCGCCCAAAAAGTAATGCACCCGATACATTCAAACGTGGCTAGTTATTCTGCTGGTCTTCCTTTTTTACTTGCTGGAGCTCTTGCAGTTGTACCAGCCGAGCTTTTGATTCCTTCTGAACGAATTGAAGATGTAGAACTTCGATATTTGTGTTAGTTTGCAACATTGACATCCGAAGTAGAGTTTCACTGGTTAGCGACAAGCTATCAGAGTGAAACGTTCCTTTCGAGCATTCGTGCCACTTAAGATTCACGAACGTGTACTTTTTTGGGTACTCATTGGAAGCAGCTGGGTCTCTTTTTCTTTAGCTCAGGAGTCCAATTGTAAGCATTTCGAACGGCTTATAAGCGTATCCGTAAAGTTGCAGGAATACTCCCTTTCCTACCAGAGCTGACTATCAGAGAGCGATTTGTACGTCATGTATGGCAAAAATTTGTCTAAAGCTCCATTCTCTTCTGCTACTCTTCCTCAAACCAGATATCGTACTTTCGACTGGACACGAAAGACTCTTTCGGAATCGAAGATCCATGCGCACATCATGTATGGCCTTCCTAGGCCGCTGTTTTTTGAAAGAAGACTAGTTCCAGATCTTGGTGTTTAAAGAGAAGCGTCTTATTCTCGTGCATGGTCGTTCAGAACCATGACACTTTTAAACATTTTCCAGCCAATATTTAATGGGTATCTTACTCGAAGCTGATGAACGTGTTGCCCAGTAATGTTGTAATATCTTCCGTGCACCACATGAGGGGTAAGGTGCAGCAAGCTGTACAGCTTCGGAAACATTTGCATTTAGTTTAAGTATTTGAAAAATGAAGGTAGATATCGAACCCTTTAACAACTTCAACCAAGATTCAGAATGAGTGATATCCAGGAGAAATTGTATCAGTTCAAGTTACGTTTTATAGATGGAAAAGAAAATGCAGTGGGTTTTTGAGGCAAAACAATGATGATTCTGTATTAAAAGCATGATTCATTGTCCTTAAATACAACATATGTAGCACACAGCGAGGTGGGGGTTTAGAATGTTTGAAAAAGAATCTATAAAGCGAAAAATATAAAAACTCTCTGAATCGCTGTTATTGTTTCGGAAGACAAGAAATTTTTGCGAAACTATGTCGATTAGTGTTCATTGGGGACATTTTTTATATGGAAAATCTATTTTATTGTTTTTAAATTATGTGAAGAAAAATTGCAATATGAAAACAATTGGTTTATATCAATGAAACGTAGATTATAAATAGATAATATATGTCGGTGTCGTGTAGCCACGGGCGACAAACCATTTGGTCAGATTAACTGTACGACAGGCGCAAACTCAATTTTTGAGTTTTACTTACTTCTGACACTTTGAGGTCGTGAAAATCTTCTATGTCGATGTAGAGAACTTTTGGTGTAAACGATAACAATTAAATTGTGTGTGGGCTCATATTACTCGTATGTCTCACTTTGCGGATGTCAAATGGCACTCTAAGTGTACTTCAAATGATGAAATAAACTATTACAAAATTTGTTGATGCAAAGGTGGTGAAGTAAATCGCTAATTGCGAACACAAAAAACACTTGATAGTTTAACATAGCAATAGAAGCACATGAAATGAGCTCAAAAAGTGAAAAGATTAGAACGAATTGTGCAGTTTCTCGGGTTTGTTCTTGAAGGAAGACGAGCACAGAATTCAACATTCATACGTCGGCCCCACTTCGTATCTGTTCTGGTTTAGTGAGAAAGAACCTGAGACATCTAGCTTTTAGATCAATTTTAAGTTCTAAAAAGGATTTAGTAATACGAAAGTATGGAAGGATTCATTTACTTCAACCTCAATTCGTGCTGTTACCGATACATCTAAGGTTGATATGTTACTATGCAAGCAAACAATTAAGGTACAAGATACTCTTTCAACTTGTGTACACTTAAAAGACGATGAGGTAGACATGTTGGGTAGTGAAAGAGCTAAAACCAGAGAACAAAATCGGTAGTAGCGCAGAAAAAGGCGCGAAAAGTACAGAACAGAGCTTGGAGTGATTCTGTTTTGTTAATTTCTTTATCTTTGCTAAATTATAGTTTTTGTTCTAAAAAGAGTTCTCTTTTTGTCACGTACGGGCAACGTACTCACATAATGGATCATGGCGTATTTAAAGTAGTCAACTAGTAACAGAAATGTAAAATCGTTAGTCACAAATAATATCAAAAAATAAGATAATTACTAGTCGTTGCGTTAAAGTAGTTTTGAAGACGCAAAAGGATGGGAGTTAAATATAGAGATCATTTTGTTTACTTCTTGTTCTAACGGAGCTTATAAGAACAATCTGTCATAACATATCTCTAACCCTAACCCGTTCGCGAAGCTCATTCTTCTGCATAACAAGTTGAATTGCATCAAACTTCATGCGTAGTAGTACGTACCAGAAGCCTCTATCGCACTAGAGGGCAGCGGTGAGGCAACAAAAAGGGCACACAGGAACTTCGATGAACGGATTTGCATTCATTGCGGAAAAAAGATCTCAAAGTGGTGCACCAGAATCGAGAATAATGGGTACTGTGTTGCACACATCGGGTGTAGACACACATAAACTACTGGTTACGAAAGCTAGAGGTGACTACTGTTATTAGTGTGGGTTGCAAAATAGTGTGGTAACCTAATATAGCGTGGCCCACACTAATTTGGGCGATAGCCTGTGGCTTGAGAACCAAATTAGTGTGTTGTCAGCACACATTCGAACAGCTTTGCGCGGACTTTACCAGTTACAATTGCTCACTTGGCAAACCAACGTCACCTAAAATCGTTTGGATAGACGAGAACTCGAGACCATGTCACTCAACGCTTCCCCTTTAATAAGTGCGTTTCAACGCATGAACAATACAACACAAACCGCTGCAATTACAAACACAAATGCAGATCCCAATGTAACCGAGCAAAACTCTTCAGGCGAACCAAAAGCCAGTTCGTCGGACAGCAACGAAACTGCGACGAGTTCACCATAAATAGTTTTGACCAACACAAACAAAGCGCTAATTGCACAGTGGATGATTCAAAATGCATCGAACGATGGACCAAAACACATCGTGTCAAAGGCAGTAGCGCATTTCCCACAGTTTTCCGTGGCAGCACAAAGGCCAACCTACAACGAGCCAGCCGATACTGGAAAACCAGGTCAACTATAACAGTTGGCAAAAATCGTAGAGAGAAAAACTACAATTTTTCATTTGTTAATCAAACGTAAAACTGATTCAAAAGACATTACTGCAAAACGCAAAAGGGTCGGAGATGAACCATAACCCCTTGGGTCGTAGCGCTGCACAACGATCTGTACGATGAATTCAACCGAATGAGAAAGGCAGGTGTCAAGTTCAACGCGATTTTGCTCCGTCGGTAAGCACTAAACCTGATCACCAACAGCCAAGAAGGATTTTTTCACGCGACAAGGTAAGATCCTCGTACAAAAAGGCCTATCAAAGAAAAGATCACTCCCGGTGAATTCAGTCGTTCATGCATCGTTTCGGCGTTATCAGCCGATATCCGTGTGGCAAATTAAGGGGTTGCCCATCTAAGCAGGAACAGATTGAGAGAGAGGTTGCCTATCATTTAGGACAGCTTAGAAGGGATTTTTGGTCCAACCTTCTGCGAGAGGAGGACGTGTACAACGCCGACGAGACGAACTTCTGTTTGAATATGGACATTCATAAAACGTTAGCACTGGTTGGAGAGACCAGAGTCCGTTACGCAGATGTTTTGTCTGGAGATGAGGGTATCACGATGATGAATTTGATCGCTGGAGGCCCGGACGCAAATTTTGAGGTGCCGATTTTAATAGTCAAGAACGTGGATAAAAACTATTCGATTCGTGGCCGTGGCGATGATGTTTCTGACATGGTGTATCAAAGGGGCCAAAAGTGTGGATGGACAAGAGGGTTTTTCTAGAGTCGGTGCGCGAGAAACGGGTGTTAGACCCTCTCCAAAAAGGTCAAAAACGTTTTTTGTATATCCATGATGTCAATAAGCACTATCTTACGGACGCGGTTAAGACGCAACTTCCGCGAAGTAGCGCAGAAATTAGGTTTTCCCCCTGCAATGCATCGCATTTAGTGGAACCAGCGGAAAGTTTCGTGTTTTATAAACTGAAGACATATTTGCGTGACGAGTGGGATGAACACAAAATGAGAGCCTTAAAAAGTGGGTTGTGGTCTAAGGCTGCGAGTACGTGCAAAACTCAAGAGTGTGGTTTGTAGTGCAACGCGATTGCGGGACTCCTTCGCTGATGCGATTCATAACATGCACGGCGATGCCGGGAGGTGGTGGCACACAGTATGAGTAACTGGTGAGATCAGCCCATTCTTGGGTATACTTAATATTAGACTTAGTGTTATGAGTCGCACGGCTTAGCCGGTGGGTCACACACGTGTGGGAAGTTTGCACCCATTAGTTGGGGTATTTTAGATGTTTATTCTAGATATTTTCGCTACACCGCTTGACAGTGGGTTGGCACTCTACACTACTTAGTAGGTTGAGCTGCACCCATTGTCGGGGAAGTAAACGGACTAACCGAGTGTTCGGCTCTGATGTTTCACCCTTGGTGACCGATATCCTCCTCCCGGAGAGTCGACACCTTGTGCAGGGTTCATCATCCGCCTCGCGGCATCATTAACACCACTACCGCTTTCGCGTGTTTACTTTGTGTGTGTTTTCTTTATTTCTGTCCCTGTTATACAGGTAGCACTACTTGGTGTACCGGTGCATACCGTTCGTGGCTCGACACACTCGCGTGGGCTATTACCGCTCTCGCGTGTCATCGCCACACTCGTCGGTACCGCGTGCTACGCACGTGACGCTACTGCCGACTTGTGTCGTGTGTTCTCTACCGCTGGACGCTTCTTCTTCGCCGCTTCGCTCCCTCCATTACTTGGGAAGGGTCGACCCCGGTCTTACACCCGGCATTGCCGTGTCTTACCTGTGGGAGCGCTCTACTGCTGTGCTCGCCTCTTGAGAGAGGGTCTGAACCGCCTTTGCGTGTCTTTCCCCATCGCTGGGTTTTGCACAACAATTGGTCTCCCGACTTAGAAGTCGCGTTGATCCAGCAAGTTGGTTTTCTGATCAATTTCCGGTTTGCCGGTTCGTATCTGGTCGTGGAGATACACTACACAGTTTCTACTGGAAGGCTTTGCCGACAGACGTCGTGTTGGTACTGCTTTTCTCATTTTGGGTTGTTGTTTGGACACGGTTTACTACCGGTGGCACTACCTATTTCCGTAGTGTGTGATTCCCGTCGGTACGGTTGTTGTCACCCCGTTTGGGTTGTCTACCGTTCCCAGCAATCTGGTCGAATCAGCCCTAATTCCGTATACGGCTGTTCCCGTTGGTACGGTCGGTTCGTCCGATTTGTCGGTTATCGTCACTCGCGTGAGGACGCTACACTCATTCGAGGTTAATTTGTTGTTTTGCTTTCCTGGTCCCAGTTTTCTGGTTGTATCTCGTCGTGGACGATGGTGTCGGGCAAGCGCTCGAGCCCTACGAAGTCTCGCTCCGTTGGCTCTAGCTTGCCCCCACGTCTGCGGTCTGTTCCTGAACCCCTACAGGGTGATGGAAAGAAACCCGGAAACCGGAAACAGCCGGACAAGTCGTCTGACGCCCCAGTGGCTGGGCCCTCATCTGCTCCTTTGGAGGGTCTTATACCCGCTGTCGCGGCGAAGGATGCGCTCGTAAACGAGTTGGAGACTCAAGTTCGTGTGCTTGAGGCTCAGACTGCTGTCATGAGGAGTTCTCATGAAGCACTCGTTTCCGAGGTCGACACACTTCGTTTGAAGGTTGACGCAGCCCTCAACGGAGGTGTATCAGATGATCTACGTATTTTACGGAAGGATGTTAATGCCCTCTTGGAGGTTCTTCAAGGATATCCCAGTTTCACCGAGGAGGTTAACACGAAGTTCATTCGGATCCTTGGCCGTCTTGAGACGTTAGAGGCCACCATCCGTGAGGATGACGGCCCTGCTGCCGCCTCTGCGGGAGTGTCTCGTGGTACACGTGACCGGAAGTCCGGGAAGAGTCGCTCTAAGAAGAGGAATGTCGACGAGTATGACTCGGATTCGTCACAGTCTTCTGGTATTTCAAACCGCTCGGCGGGTTCCTTATCATCGAGCTCGTCAAGTGACGGTGAACGTCGCGCTCGTTCTACGCGTTCGCGGAGTTCTACGTCCACCTATGGTGTTGTTGGTACCCGGAAACGGGGGCGAAAGCACTCAGGTTTGAGGGAACTGGAGCCGACGAATCCCTTGTTCAAAAGGTTGTTATCTTACCGGTATTACCGTTTGGAAGATTCAAGTCTGAACCGGACGCCCCGTGGCACGGGTAAGGTGAAGGACTGCATCAAACGCATGTCCTTAACCTTTCGCAACCAGTTGTTCACTGGGGAGGATCCCATTCTGGTGCTTGACTTTCTTTCACGCTTTGTAGCGGAAGCTGACATCCTCGGCATGAGTGAGGGGCAAGCTTATGTTGCCTTACCGTATTTTCTACGTGGACTCGCTGAAGATCAGTATAACTCTGTAAGAGGTTCATCTCGCGCCTCTGAAGGAGGGGTCACCTGCTGGCCCGAAGCAGTGCAGTATTTGTTGCGCTCGTATGCGACAAATACCTCTATCGAGGAAGCAATCACCGCGTTGCGGGAGACGAAACAACGCTCGAAGGAGTAGGAAACCGAGTACTCGGTACGCCTGAATAAGGCATTCCACCGTTGTGGCAATGTTTACTCCTCAAACGAGCGCTGTACGCTGTTTATCAACGGATTGAATCCGGCTATTCGCACTCTGGTTGCCCAGCGACGGTAAGACCGGAAGAAGACTACCTATCTGGAGTTAGTGCAGTACGCGAAGGCGGAGGGAGACGCCTTGCGCGCACGCATCGGATACCGGGTTTCAACCAAAGCGTTGCACCTCGAAGGAGGGTCGTCATCAGCTTCACTGCTACCGCAGGACTTTTCTGGCCACGATGTGGATAACTTACATCTCGCACAGGTGGACCTGGATTCTATTCCGACTACGGAGTTGCCTTCTACTTCAGAAGCCTCGTCGAAGACGGAAGATGCGCTGCTTTACGCAGACCGTCCACGCGTTCGCGGTCCTCAAGTACCCTATTCAGGGAGTCGTTACCAGCGACCTGGTTGGGTAGACCCGCGAACGGTGAAGTTCCAAGACCCACGGAGTTCCGGAAGACCACCCCTGATCTGTTTCACGTGTTACAACCACGGTCATGCAGCTCCGAACTGCAACCTCTCGATGAGGGAAATGCCCACGGTTGTGGCGAATTTTGAAGCGCTGACCCCCGCCGAACAGGCGTCAGTGCCGGTAACCGCATATCTGCGTGCGAAGGCTGAGTACCCCCGTAGGGTGTCTGCTGCAGAATTGGCTGCGTTACTGCACTCTGGTTCGACCCAGGTCAATGTTTCACCGGCTCAAGCCGTGGCGGCAACCGCTGTTGCGGGTAGTTCTGTCGCTGTTCCACAGGAATCTGTGAAGATGCCTGCTGCACAGGACGCCGTTCCCGTTAGAACGGATGGAACTCAGTTAAACTGAGTACGGGAGTCTCCAATGGAGAGGCGCCCGAGTCGAGGTCTACGGCGCCCGAGGCGTCACCGCCTCGCTCCCAGGTCAAAATCCTTTCGAGGAAACAGACCGTCTTAGACGTGGACTCTACCACCATTGGTGTGTTACGTCGCCCGTGGATACGGTTCAGGAACAACCGGATCCCGGATCGAGTCATGGTAATGGCCAAGCGAAACTACAAGATATTTGCTGACCTTGGCCTATCCACCCAGTATATGGTGCGTCATCTCTCTGTCTTGGATACAGGTGCTGGCCCCAACTTCATTGTTGAGTCATTACTACCGCCGGAACTCCGTTGTCGAGTCCGCTCTGGACCCGTCATGGACGTGGCAGATGCTAACAATAACCCGTTACAAACGGCTGGAATGGTTTCACTGATTGTCAGGATTGGTAACTGCATCGAGCAGGTAGAATTCATCGTCTGCAAGACGCTCGCTGCCCCTGTCATTCTAGGGTGTGACTTCTGCGACAGATATGTCGAAGCCATACGACCGCGTGCGCGTGAAGTGGAAATGGAAGATGGTTCGGTTGTACCGATTGTTCGTCGCTCATTACGCCGAGCGTCAGCTAAGCTGGTACCACTACCCGCTCCTCTACAGGATTCCTCACCTCCGAAGGAGTCGCCGAAGCTCCGCGTAGCGCGTGCAATTTCTATTCCGCCAGAATCCCAGGTTTGGGTTGATGTTACTGCCGCACCGCGTGGTTTGCGGGTTGTTCAACCATTGAACTCGTTATACGAGAAGTATCAGGTCGCGTTGGCGAACGGAGTTGTTCAAATCAACAGCGAACACCCCTTTCGGGTTATGTTGGCCAACTTTGGCAAGAAGCCCCAGTACCTGGTGAAGAACCAAGTAATTGGTTCTGTCTTACCGCACCCTACGGCGCTTATCCCTACAAAGGTGACTGCCGCCGAGATGCTCGGGCTTGCTGAAGAACGCACTGGTTTGCTTCACCCTAAGGAGGGGGAGGGAGAATCGTCGCGCTCGTCTGCGTCGGACCCGTCCCAGACGGTTGAACACCCGTCCCAGACGGTTGAACACACGAATGACTCGGAAGCTAGGACCGTTCCTACGAGTTATGACAAGATTGACCCTATCAAGGAGTTAGAAGAATTGAATCTCGGTCATGTACCGGTTTCACACCGTGAGAAGTTGCGCAACATGTTGCGAGAGTTTACACCAATGTGGGATTGTTCCCTCGGAGAGGTTTCAACTACGGAACACCGGATTGACCTCCTGCCAGAGACCAAGCCGATTGCTCAGCACCCTTACAGGGCAGGCCCGAAAGCACGGGAAGAGGAAGAGTTTCAGATCAACAAAATGCTCCGCGCTGGCGTGATAGAACCGGCTCAGTCGCCGTGGGCATCTCCAGTTGTACTGGCTCCGAAACCCGACGGGTCCTGGCGCTTTTGTATCGACTATCGTCGCTTGAACGATGTCACCGTCAAAGACGTGTACCCCATACCTCGTATGGACGAGTATATCGACTCGCTTGGCGATGCTACTGTTTTCTCCACTTTGGATGCAAACTGGGGTTACTGGCAAGTACCAGTTAGACCGGAAGACCGTGACAAGACCGCATTTACCTGTCATTCAGGACTATACCGCTTTAAGCGTATGCCGTTCGGGTTAACGAACGCCCCCGCTACGTTTCAGCGTGCTCTGGACATTTTGTTAGCTCGCTTCAAATGGCGGAGTTGCTTGGTATACCTCGATGACATCATCGTGTTTTCCAACAGTTTGGACGATCACCTCGAACATGTTCGGGAGATAATGACCGCTTTGCGGGATGCTGGAATTACTCTCAAATTGAGGAAGTGTGAGTTTTTCACTCACTCAGTGAAGTATCTGGGCCATGTCATACGTCCAGGACGGTTACTGATCGAGGAAGCTCGCGTGAAGTCCTTCAAAGAGGCGAAGCACCCCACTACACAGACAGAGCTACGCTCCTTTCTAGGGCTATGCAACGTTTATAGACGGTTCATTTCTCGCTTCGCGAAGATCGCGGGACCGCTCAACGAACTCCTGAAGAAGGGACAACCGCCCAAATTGGGACCACTTACCCCCGCGCAAGTGGAGGCTTTCAACTCTCTTAAAGAGGCTGTTACCACGGCACCCGTGTTAGCGTTACCGAAGAACGGGTTGCCGTACACCGTGGATACGGATTCGAGCGATTACCAAATTGGCTGCGCTCTCTTTCAGACTACACCCGAAGGGGAACGCAAACCAATTGGCTATTGGTCTCGTACACTCAACGTGCACGAGCGCAATTACTCGGTATCCGAGAAGGAGTGTCTCGCCATGGTATGGGCTTTGCAGACTCTACGACCATATCTTATGGGTGTGCACTTTACCGTCAATACGGATCATTCCGCCTTGCGTTGGTTAATATCAGTCACGGAGCCTTCCGGACGCTTAATGCGTTGGCGTCTTCGGCTTGCCGAGTTTGACTACGAGGTCACCTATAAGAAGGGTTGTTTAAACGCGCAAGCGGATGCTCTTTCACGTCTAGGAACTGAAGGTGAAGCTTTACCCCTCGATGACGAGGATGAAGATATCCCCTGTTTCCTCATGGAGGAGGGTGATGAAGACTACGACATCGTGTCGGACGACATCTGTGATGATTTGCTCGTCGCAGACGGTGAAGACCCGGAATCCGGTACATTCGTCCCCATTACTCCAGAAGAGCTGGTGCGGGAACAGCAATCTGACCCGTTCTGTACGAGGATACGCTCCCAAATTAATGGTGGTGCTAACATCCCGTTCGGGGTCAACACACAAGGTTACCTCGTCAGAGTGGTTCGTTCTACCCCACAGATTGTGGTTCCTCACTCCTTACAAACAAGGGTATTGCATCTCTCGCATCACTCGCGGATGGCTTCCCATCCGGGTGCTAAGCGGTTATACACGACACTGCGTCGGGATTTCTACTGGCCCGCGTTAGCGTTGGACTGCTACACCACCGTGAAGGCGTGTACACATTGTGCTCGAGAGCGAGTTAAACAGCGTCGCCATGCGAAGAAACTAACACTTTTCCCCGCAAGGGCGCCGTTGGAGTTTATTGCCATCGATATACTCGGCGAGTTCTTGCGTACTTCCCGAGGAAATCGGTTCTTACTCGTTATTACGGATAGATTCAGTAAGCTAGTCCGGACAGTTCCGTTGAAGTCGATTACAGCACGCAGTGTTGCAGAGGCATTCGTTCGCTATTGGGTTATGGTCTACGGTCCCCCGGTCAATCTCCTCTCAGATAATGGTCCGCAGTTTACTGCACGTTTCTTCCAGGATGTCTGTCGGATACTCGACGTGAAGAATCTCTTCACGACGACGTATCATCCCCAATGCAATGGGCAAGTCGAACGGTTTAACCGGACGATGCTCTCCGCGTTGCGGGCTTATACTGTTGAACACCCGAAAACTTGGGATCTCTACACGGATACCGTGACGTATGCGTATAATACGCAAGTTCACAGAGTAACTGGTTTATCGCCCTTTGAGCTCGTGCTCTCACGGACACCACCGCCAGTTGCGGTTGAACCATCAGCAAAGCTGGATACGTCACCGTCAATACGGGATCACTACTTGCAATGGAAGCAGTGGTTATCCGCAATGGTACCTGTCGCCAGGTCGTCAATGGCGAAAGCACAACACGCTTACAAGCGGAACTTTGATGCCCGGGTACGGAGACCACTACCGCCACTGAAAGTGGGAAACCTCGCCTTTGTCAGGAAGGAGTACTACAACCCTGAAAAAGAGCGGCGCCACAAGCTTTCACCCATCGCTGATGGTCCATACCGCGTTATTAGCGTGAATACGGACACAGTCGTACTGGAAGTTGGCGACGCTCATGAGCGTTTCTCCCGCGATCGCGTTGTGCAGGGCCCAACCGTGCACACGGAAATAGTTTCAGATTCACAGCAGGAAGCTGGACAGACACAGAACCGAGAATTCTCGTCGCAGAACACTACACCTACTGTGGGGCTTCGCAACCCTGCAAGGGGTCTCGCAGAGGTACCGATTATATCGTCCCAAGCCGAGATATCGGAACATACACCGCTGGTGAAATCGCGTTTCACGGCGTCTATTACACCGTCAACAGACGTGATGACTGCTCCCCGTAACGCTCCACCTAAGGAGGGGGAGGAGGATTCACGCGTCGTCGCGGAGAGTGAGTCACCGGTGTCGCTACCGGCGCAGCACCGTGATTCACGGGAAAGTAATGAAGCAGAGGCAGAGTCGCCTCAGGACACCGTCGAAGACGTAGTTGCTACGGACACCACTGTCAGTGGGAAGGATCACCCGCTGTCGCGTGTTGAAGTCGCGAAGGACGCGCCGCAGTCGGCCGCTGTCGCGCAGAACTCTGCGGAGGATACACAACCTTCCACGAAGGATCGCGACCTTCAGGAAGGACACCGCACGCAACGAACGGACTCAAGGTTGTCCCAGGATACTGGTATTGCTCACCCATCTGGGGAATTGTCACAGGAACACGCGCCCATCGTCGCACGGACGCAGGACGTGGAGCATGCTCTCGTTCGCGAAGTTTCCACGGCAAGGCCGGAAGTTGATCAAGAACACCCGACTTCTCGGCAGAGCAAGGCTACAGCGAAGCTGGATACTGTATCACGGAGTATTCCGGACGCGCAGTCGCCGCATTCCGCCGCTGACGACCGCCGCAAACCGCCTTCGCAGGCGCGCTGTAGGGTAGTCACGGCAGATCCCGGTATCGTTGACACTGCAGAGCAGGAAGAAGAGAAGACGCTCGCTGAAGCGAAGATCAAGCACCCCGGTTCGGGTAATGGTAGTGTACCGTTGCACCCAGCTTTGGGGAAGTCGCAAGTCGCACGTCATGACGTTTCACCAAGTCATGACGGCGCACCGCTCGCTGGAGATACGGATTACAGCCCTGATTTAGGGAAAACGCACACTGCATCTGCAGGAGCGCTTGCGCACCACAAATCTTGGGGTGCGCTGCGCGCGCCACACAATGGGCCAATCACAGCTCGTGGCAGTGCCACCACCGCGAAACGTCGCGTGTCGTCACGTGAACCGGCACGTGCCGTGGTGAACAACCCGCCTCCGCGTCTGCCTTCACCGTCAAGACGGGAACTACCGCGTGAACTAGCCGTTCGCGGACCCGCCGAAGCGGCGAAGCTGCTTGAGAAGACCCGGATTCCGGAAGCGACCACTCAGCGGAGGACACACTTACCGCCGAAGGCGTCAGGAGAAACTCACAGCACCGCTGGTGACTATGTAACGGCACCGCCGCGGCACGCTGACGACCCTTCGCAGGAAGAGCTCGAGCGGGGAGTTTACTCGAAAGAGTTCGTTGTCGACCACATAGTGGGGCACAGTTGGAACCCGAAGGGGTATGTTCAGTACCAGGTACGCTGGTATGGCTATCCGCCGTCGCGGGACTCGGACGAACCCGTGGAGCACCTACCCCGATCGAAGATCGTGCAGTACCACCGTCGTACTAACACGGCGTTGCCGGCTAATCTACATCAAGCGATGGTCGGTTAACACACGTCGCTGGAGACGGAAGCTTATCGCGTACCGCGCACGAACGGTTCTACGAACCACAACACTCAATCGAGGAACGCTGCGACAACCTCCAGAGGAGTACTGTACCGCTACTCGCGTGGTGAGGAGACACTCTATTGAGAGGACAGTTGAAGTTCGAATAGTAACGCCCTCAGGAAGAGGAGAAGTTAAGAAGCACTCGCAAGAGGAAGAAGACTCTATGAAGAGGAAAAGGAAGCTCAGAAGAGAAGAAGCACTCGTAAGAGGAAGATGAACTCGTAAGAGGAAGAAGCACTCGTAAGAGGAAGAAGCACTCGTAAGAGGAAGAAGCACTCGTAAGAGGAAGATCACCCCGGAAGGGAGAAGTTAAGAAGTATACACCTTGGAAGAAGGGAAGAAGTCTTGAGATCAAGAGAAGTTCACAGTTTACTGGTCAATGTTACTATGTTGTGGCTCGCTAGTCGAGCACACAACGGCCAAGTTATTGGGTATCAGCTAGGAAGGACTCCCTAGAGGAGAAGCTGCACGAGTTACTCGGATTCCTGCTGGTCTCCAGCGTTCGCAAGCTGCGCAATTAGCGCGTCGCGCATCTGCGAGACGTCGCCAGATGTCGAGTCGGAGATACCAGCCTCGCTGAGGAATTGAGCTATCACGGCAGCCCGTGCTTCGTCGGTAAGTCCCGCGTTCGCGGCTTCGTTCGGCGTAGCCGACGCCGCCATCGCAGGCGAAGCAACATTCTCCGCTGGAGTCGGAACCGCCACAGGCGTAGGAACAGGAGCCACTACGGGCCCAGGAGCCGCTAGAGGCGCAGAGGGAACATTCACCGGAGTCGGGAAGATCGCGTTGACACCCGCTTGGGGACCTGGCACTGCTGAAGCAGGTACTGCCCCCTCCACCGGAGCTGCTGCGAAGTTGTCATCGCCATAGTCGTCACCGTCATCGGGAGCGTCATCAATCATGATGTTTTGATCCCCGACAGGGTGAAAGAACTCATCAGTCATGATGAAACCCGTTGGGTGCCCCGGAGGGATGACTCGCTCGGCATTCCGATGAAGTTCCGCCTCGGCGTTGGTAATCGGCACCCGTGTCCAGGGGTCGTAGTAGATGTAATCGCCCGACAGTGGGGACCTGCGACCCGGAGACCGGTCAATGGCAAGATCGCCTTCGTCGCGCGCGCTCTGCGAACGAGGAACCTGGTTCCAGTCGACTCCATCAATCACTCGCAAGAGGCATACCACTTCCGAGAAGTTTCCATTACCGCCAAGCGGGATAGTGAGATCCAAGGCTCGGATGAGTTGCCGCAAGCGCGGGGGAATGAACCACAGTCGATACTGGTCATATACCTCGTTGAGGAGATACACCGCTGTTCGCGCCGCCCACTCCGTGAGGACAACGCTCCACCATCCCGTAAACGGGTTTGTCACGAGCCTACTACCCACATACGTGAGACAGGGGGGGAGTTCCACGTAACAGCCACGGCAGACCTCCACGGACGCCCACACAAAGGGGAGAGGAACATATCTCCCACGCATGTGGCGCGGACGAATCCGGTTTGACTCCGTGTTTTGATACGGGATAAGGTAACCCCATCGGGAGCGGGCACGTCGTTCGGGACGGATCATTGTTTGAAGGTAGTTGGACCGCGGTACGCGTGGGAGATATCGAAATTCTGCACGCAGAAGCGGACGGGTCCAGCACAGGAGATCCTGGTGAACGGGGACGTTCTGGTAACGCTCCACCACACCGGCGAGCCGGGCAAGATTCTCTCCATATTGGATTTCGCCGAGTGTTCGGAAGAAGGCCACGTCGAAACGGAAGTTCGCCGGAATCGGGCGCTCTGAGTACGTGCGAAACATGCGCATGTGCGCTACGCGAACCATGGCCGCTCGGGCGGAGTTGTGCGACTGACCACGATGGTGGACGAGCGCGTTGGTAGGCACGGTAATCCGGTAATGCCAGTCGAACGTCACCGTCATCCAGACGTGCACGCCTCCTGGGAGGTGACCACTGCCATCGGCATACGCCTCGACGAGGGAACGATTGGTCACGCCTTGCGGATGAAACCACGGAGCCCGTAAGAACGGTGTGGGATTGCTGCGAGGGTCGACGTTGTCGAGTTCGTCATACGACGCCCACGCGCCCGCATACGGGTTGACTACCGGTTGGACCGGAACAGCAGGAGCGATCCAGTTCCACTGCGGTACAGACGCCGGGGGCGGAAGTTGACCACCCGTCTGGGGAAGAGGAGCCGTGTGAAATCCCGGATTGACCGGTTGCGGAAACGGAACGCCAGCGGAAGACGGCTGTGAGAGAGGCACTCCAGAGGAGGAAGGGTGTGAAGGCCCAGCGAAACCACCAACGTATTGGTTCTGAGACCCGCCAGGCGGTTGGTTGCTACCCTGATTCGGGTTCGGCATCGCGGGAAGCGCGCGAGGAAGAGACGAAAGCGCTGGAAGCGAGAGAGAAGGGAGAGCGCGCCGAGGTATCGGAGGAGACACTACCGCAGTACGCGTGGAGAGGGGTGGACCGGAGTCGCTGTTAGAAGAGACCGGGGAGGCCGGATTGGAGACCGTCATGCCGACGTGCTTAAATACACTCCAGAGGAGGAAAACGAAATCGCTCGCGTGGTCGTCTCGCACCCTAAGGAGGGGGAAATGTAGTGCAACGCGATTGCGGGACTCCTTCGCTGATGCGATTCATAACATGCACGGCGATGCCGGGAGGTGGTGGCACACAGTATGAGTAACTGGTGAGATCAGCCCATTCTTGGGTATACTTAATATTAGAATTAGTGTTATGAGGCGCACGGCTTAGCCGGTGGGTCACACACGTGTGGGAAGTTTGCACCCATTAGTTGGGGTATTTTAGATGTTTATTCTAGATATTTTCGCTACACCGCTTGACAGTGGGTTGGCACTCTACACTACTTAGTAGGTTGAGCTGCACCCATTGTCGGGGAAGTAAACGGACTAACCGAGTGTTCGGCTCTGATGTTTCACCCTTGGTGACCGATATCCTCCTCCCGGAGAGTCGACACCTTGTGCAGGGTTCATCATCCGCCTCGCGGCATCATTAACACCACTACCGCTTTCGCGTGTTTACTTTGTGTGTGTTTTTTTTATTTCTGTCCCTGTTATACAGGTAGCACTACTTGGTGTACCGGTGCATACCGTTCGTGGCTCGACACACTCGCGTGGGCTATTACCGCTCTCGCGTGTCATCGCCACACTCGTGGGTACCGCGTGCTACGCACGTGACGCTACTGCCGACTTGTGTCGTGTGTTCTCTACCGCTGGACGCTTCTTCTTCGCCGCTTCGCTCCCTCCATTACTTGGGAAGGGTCGACCCCGGTCTTACACCCGGCATTGCCGTGTCGTACCTGTGGGAGCGCTCTACTGCTGTGCTCGCCTCTTGAGAGAGGGTCTGAACCGCCTTTGCGTGTCTTTCTCCATCGCTGGGTTTTGCACAACATGGTTCGCTCAAATTCTTCCCGTTACGACGCTTCAAAGCCCCTTCACGAAGGACACTTACTCTCAACAGCCTCATGACCGTCAGAGAACCTTTCGGCAACTGTCGGCATACCTACTTTTTCCAATTTCGATAAAAATAAAAGTCAAACGAACCAAAAACATCACAGCAACGCTGCTTGTAGCACAAGCACAGACAGTGTCTGACACTGTGCCACTGTCCTTGTAGCACAGTGTATCAGCGTGATGCGCAGTGATGGTACCACGGTATCGTTGTCGCACTGCCGGCAGATCCACAATCACAGTGGAATATCGCGCGAAACCGTCTCTAACGAAATTGTGTAGCCAGCTTTTCTAATGGATTCTCAAATCACTTCCATGGCAACATCTTCATCTTCGTCGTCAGAGGATGATGACATCGGACAATTCATGCACAGATTTGCCTTCCTACTAATACTTCTCATTCATCGCAGAAAGCAACAGCTACAAAAACGTAACGCAACTAAATTTCCGACAAATAAACCGACATTCGAATCGCTGACCTCGATGTATACCGACTCTGATTTCTTCGGCGCCTTTAGAATCAGCCGTACTACGTTCAACAAACTCTACCACACTCTACTGCAAAGTTCATTTGTTACAGAGAGATCTCCTTTAGATTGTCCTTCAATTCAGGCCAAGGTAAGAGTGGCAATCGGAGTTCGTATTATGGCTGGTGCTAGCGTACATGATCTTATGCTGGCGTATAAGATCAGCAAGAGCAGTGTCCACAAGTGCTTCAAGACATTTATTTCTGCTCTGACGGAAACGATGACACTACCCAAAATACCGGAAGATCCTGCAGAACTTGAAAAACTCAGCCTCGGCTTCAAAACGTCTCGAAAGTACTCTAACCCATTTTCAGGTTGCATTGGTGCCTTAGATGGCATTTGTATGAGAATTCGAAAGCCACGTGCTTTTGAGAATCCTGCAAGTTTCTTCTGCAGAAAGGGCTTCTTCTCTATACCCGTACAGGCTGTTGTTGACTCACGATATCGCTTTTTGGACTTTTCAGCTATGGCGGTTGGCTCGACAAATGACTCTTTAGCATATGAAATGTCCCTACTTGCCAGGTTTTTGGAGGCAGGAAAGCTTCTCTTGGGATATTATCTTGTTGGGGACAATGCGTACATGCTTTCAAACCATTTACTATCGCCTTTTCCAGGCAAAAACGTAGGTGTGTTTGAAAGTGCGACTAACTTCTTCTTGTCCTCGATGCGTATACATGTGGAGCAAGCATTTGGTATCCTCAAGCGTCGGTGGCCGGTCTTTTATAACGCGGAACTGAACTACACAGTTCACGACTGTGTTCCTATTATTGCCACTGGAATGATACTGCACAATTTTTGTATCAATTGCGAAGGTATTCCTGAGTATGTTTATGATAAAGCAGAGCTTGAACAGATTAGAAAGGAGTCACGAGACTGGCATTCTCGTGTAAAGAGCAGCGCAGGCCCTTTATATCAGAACGCAACTAATCTGGATGTGAATTTCACTCGCGACCTTCTTCTGAACATTGCAAAGGAGGAAGGTCTCTTGCGTCCTACGCACAATCTTTAGATGTTGACAAGAAACAAAGGTAACGTTTTCTCTACCATGCGTAGAGGCAGCGTGAGCAATATTTCGAACAACACCACCAGCAAAAACTCGGACAGCGCCAATATATGAAGTATGTGGCAGTAAGATAGAACGAGGATCGCAATGAACATCAAGAGCCGTGCCACCAATCACAAGCACATGCGGACGCCCATGCTTATAATGGACTCCCAAAGAAGACCCTCGCTCTGTCTAAGACAGATGAACCGCCACACGTAAAGCAACCGCTACATTATTGTCCGCCAGCGCTACATTTTCTCGAACAGAAACACCATGAGTGAGCTCGGCGACTCTCCTTAGAAGAAACGGAGTGACCTGGTTGGAAGCGAGTTTCTTTCGCGAAAGCTCATCTAAAGCACGCTGTTCTGCCGCACGAATGAGCTGCGCATCAGAACTGTATTGAGCTGGAATAGGCACTGCAAGCAAAATGCCAGACCTCAGCCCAAGTGCCGAAGAGCTGGAGAAAACTTTCGCCATATCGCGCTCGAACTGAAGCGATACAGGAGCCTATTCCGATGCACCTGCTGGCCAAGTTCGAGCGCAGCACGTCGCCGTCGTCGGCCGAGCTGCAGCAGCTCTCGGCCGCCATCAACATGCCGTTCCATTCCGCCATGCTGTGGTTCAAGAACCGCCGCGCGCACGTGCCGCACAAGAATGCCGAGAACGACGACGCCGCCGCGCGCCAGAAGCAGGAGAATCCTCCGGAGGTGGCCGCTGCCACGTGCATGGACGAGCTGGCGCTGCGCCGTGCCGCCCCCGCGCAATTGGCGGCGCCGCAAGCGCAACCGCCACCGGCTGCGGCGCCGCTGGCGCCACTGCCGGCGCAGCCGCTGCGGCGCGCCGTGTCGCCGACGCGCGCTGCGCGCCGCGCGCCCGATGAGACGTCCACGCCGCTGACGCCGCGGCTGTGTTCGCAGCGCGAGTACGGCGTGGGCGATGGCGTGGAGGTGATGAAGAGTGACAAGGGCATCTGCCGCTCGTGGTACTCGGCGGTGATTGTTTCCAGGGCGCCGAGCCACATTTCGCTGGTCGCTAGCGCAGACGCCAGCGCGGGCGCGGGCGCGGGCTCGCGCGCGGACGGCGCGAGCCTGGTGCACAAGGGCGACACAGGTGGTGGTACTGGCGGCGGCAGCAGCTGCACTGACAGCGAGGCAGAGCGCGACAAGGACAAGCAGGATGGCGACGAGTCGCCTCGCACGGTGCGCTCGCCCGTAGCGCCGCGCACTGCGGCGCTGGCGCGGCCGACGCGGCCCGCGACGGCTCGGGCCCGGACCGGCTGCCCGAGGGCTGGAGCGTGGGCCGCGGTGGCGGCAGCGGTGGTGGTGGTGGTGTTGGTGGCGGCAATGGCGGCGGCGGCGGCGGCGGCGGTGGCGCGATGTACGTGGCGCCGAACGGGTAGCAGCTGAGGTCGCTGAGGAAGGCGCAGCGCTACGTGAAGCTGATGCAACGATTTTGATCGCGGATCACGCGTGCGCCCCTGATCCGCGCCGCGCGCTGTGAGCCACACGCGGCGGCGCCGCCGCCGCGGGGGGGGGGGCGCGCACCGGGGAGCGCGCCGCGCTGCAGTGTAACTCTATGTACTACTGTTTATTTGCTGTGGCTGTTTTGCTGCTGCGCTGCCGTAAACGGCGCGCGCGCGCGCGCGCTCAGATGCGGCTGAGATCTCGGCCGCGCCGCGGCCTCGCAGCTTACACTCGCGCGCCTTTAACGCCGCGCGCCGCTCAGCCACGCGCCTTTTGGCACGCGCGCGCGCGCACACGTAGTCGCCGCGCGCGCGTGTGCACGCGCGCGCCCCGTCGCTGGCGCGCCGCCGCCGTCGCCGTTTCATTCGCCGCCGCGCGCTCCCCCCCCCCGACTCGCGCCCACACCATCTCTGCGCTCCGCGCTCCGCCCTCTTCGCTATGCGGCTGCGCGTGCTGTCGCGCTATGACTCCGAGTGGTCCGGCCGCCACGACGGCGCGCCGGCGCGCCGGCGCGCTCGCGCTTCCGTGTCAACCGCGCGCGCTCGCTGCACGCGCCGGCGCGGCAGCTGGACGTGGCGCGTGCGGTGGCGGCCGCCAAGCTCAACCGGCTGCTGGCGCGCCCGTTCCTGTTCACGTGCGCGCCTCCACAGGCGGACGGCAACTACGGCGTGGCGCCCTCGCGCGCCGGCGTCGCGCTGCTGGCCTCCGGCGCCGCCGACGGCGAGCTGCGCCTGTGGCACCTTCCCAGCCGCGCGCCGCGCCTCGCGCTCGCGCTCAAGCCCGCCGCGTTCGTGCGCGCCGTGTCGTTCTCGTGCGACTCGCGCCGCCTGCTCTTCTGCACGGACGCCGGCTTGGTGTACAGCGCGCGCGTGCCGGAGCGGAATGTCGACGACGCGGCGCCGGTGCCGGCGCCGCCGCCGTCTCCGCCGCCTCCGCTGCAGCGCTACGGCTCCAGCGCGGGCGCGCCGGCGTGCGTGCACGCCAGCTACCGCTGCGCCTGTTTCGCCACCGCCGCCTCCGTCGTGCAGCTGTGGAACGAGAGCCGCTCGGCGCCCGTGCTGTCGCTGTCGCGCGCCGTCGACTCTCTGCACTGCGTGCGCTGGAACCCGGTGGAGGGCGACATTCTGGCCTCGGCGGGCGCCGACCGCTCCATCGTGCTGTACGACGTGCGCGCCAAGTCGCCCATCCGCACGCTCGTGCTCGTCATGCGCACCAACGACATCTCGTGGAACCCGGTCGAGCCCTTTAACTTTGTCGCCGCCAACGACGACCACAACTGCTACGCGTACGACATGAAAGTCATTGCTTTAGCGCGTGAGCATTTTCCGGGTATTCGCTTTGAAGCAGATGAAGCTGATGTTTGCGGTGAGGATCCCAGCATCATTTTAAAGGGAACTGGCCCTGCTGAAATTGTTGATCCTTCAGGTGAGACCTTGGTTGGAATGGCAGTTCCAACTGCGGCTGAGGAACAAGTGAAGAAGACTGAGGTGGACGCCGAAGGGCAGATAATCGTCGGCGGAGATGTCGTTTCCAACTTTGAAAGATTTGACGATGAGCTGTTCCGCGCTTGGCAACATACGGATGCATATGCTCTGGAATATGCGGAGCGCCTCAAGGATGAGGTTCTTCTTTTAGATCTTGCCTCGGAGGTGCAGTCATACTATGAAAATGCCGCCGAGCGTGAGGAATCGAAGATGGAACCAGATGAAGGGCGACTCAATTCACTCCGATCTCGTGCTGCACGTGTGGCCGCTCGTCGCGTCAAGCACATGTACTACAAGAGTGAAGAACTGAACGAGAGCGTTAAAGAGTTGTTTGGTCGAAAGGCCTCAGATAAATCTTTAACGGAGCTTGCTGCACTAGTCTACCGGTATGGGGATGATCGTGCCAAGTCAATGGTGATGCTTGCGCATATCTACAAGCAAGCTCTTGAAAACCGCTTCTACGCTGCGCGAGATGCTACTGATGCCCCATCTACAAGAAATGATTGCAGAATCGGACATTCCTTTGCAAGTTATGTTTAATCGCGCGATGAATCAACTTGGTTTGTGTGCATTCAGAACCGGCAAGGCCTGGGAAGCACATGCGTGCCTACAAGAGCTTTGCTCTCTGAGCTATGGTGGTAGTGGTGGCGGACTATCAAGGATGAAAGAGTTGCTTGCCCAAGGCAAAGCTCAACAGCGTGGGTATGAGAAGACCCCAGAGCAAGAGAAAGCTGAAGCAAGGCGGCAGATACCGTATCACATGCACATCAATTTGGACTTCATCAGGGAGCGGAACTGCGGTGACGGCGATGGAGCTCGACCGTCACGACGTTCAGTCCACTGTACTCAGTCCAGTGCGTGAAAAGGCTGTACCGTCGGTATCCTAGACGGATCCATATTTGTTCTACCTTCCACGAGCGCCTCTTTTGAGCGTTGCTGCCCGTCTCTTTGTCAGCACGCACGTGGACATGATTGTGTGCTTAACAGTTAACCTATGAAAAGAACTCTATAGGGTATGGGGAAGCGAGGCTGGTAGGAAGGAGCGCGTAAGAGGGAGGTACGTATTTCATAGGCGCTGTCGTTCGTACTACGACACAGAGACAAATATCTAAGGGAGATCGTGAAAAGCCTTTATCGAAGTAAAAGTAAACCCATAAACAAATCGCAAGAACTACAAGGAACAACGCCACAGGATACTAATCTTCGCCACTACTCTTTCCAGCGGCTTTCATGATGTCGCTCTGCATGTTGTAGGAAAACAACTTGATACTTTCGCATTGCCGTTTCAGGTGAGCGATATAATCAGGGTCAAGGTTTCGCGCAACCGCGTCGCGATATTTTGCGTGAGCCTCTTCAAACGCACCACATACCTTCATAGAAGACATTATCCTTTCCACACTTTCTTCCATCGTCTCGCTTTGGGCTGCAGCTTTCAACGCAGCCTGAGCTTCAGCCTCCTTTTGCTTTCTTTCAGCACGATCCTCTTTCTTCCTATCAACCTTCTCCTTATAAATGCCCGCAAACATATTCATAGACGAAGTCATCTCGGTGACCGCCCCATCAAAAACCGGATCACTGCTACTACGAGCAGATTTTGTTCTCTTGGAAGCAGTAGATGGCTCACCACCACTCGAATGCCTCCGACGCTTTCCACTGAAAGCATTCAAATCCCTACGCACGCCCAGGCTCCCACCCGCATTATCAGGTAACCTTCGAGTCAAAAATTGCCCGACAAGGCGATCAACGTCTTCGTAATCCAAGCGAATGACGCAGTACGTTAAATAAATACTGCGCCCTACAGCAGAGAGAACTTGTGACCGAGATGTTCTGTGGCAAAAATCCATGAACGGCAGCTCTCCGTTATTTCCAGAGACTTCATAATTTGCAACTGTTCTTGTCAATAGAGTTTTGTTTTCCCGTCACACCTCCGCACGTTTTTGCCCACTTCGTTTAGCTAATGGCGGCAAACTTGGCACAACCTCAGATACCGGTGGAAGAAAATCCTCTATCGGGGCGAAATCTGTACAGTTAAAACGCTTCGCAATACGCTCTCACAGATCACCTTGCCTTATTCCCGAATCCTGTTGCGCCCTAGTAAGTGTAGAAGAAAGCACATATATCTGCCTCTTTGCTTTCTCATCGTCTCTCACCAACAGCAAAAGTCTTGCGAAATCATTCTCGGAAAAATCCGGAGGCTTCTGTTTAGTTTGCTGCTCTTTCGAACCACGCTGAAAATCCAAAGTAGCTCCCCCTCCTAGCTTCTCGACTTCGTCACATTCCGAGAGAGACAGTTCAAGAGTGAACAACTTACCATCGTTATTACTTCGCAGACGTTTTAGAAGCGTACTTCTGTCGAGTACAGTAGCCATCTGTAGTCTTTTTTCCATATGAAGATGAGCACTCCATTTTTGCCGTCAATCCTGGTCATCAGAGAGTAGAGGAGAATGTTTAGCGCTAGCTTAACGTGAATGTGAAGCATAACACGCGAAGGGAGCACCTCATTGGTCCCAGTTGTAGACCGACGCATACGGCGGAGACGAGAAGCGAGCTCAGCACCAAGTTTTGCGCAGATGTAGTCACAAGTAAAGTTGAGTTCTTTCTGGACTGTTTTTAGGGACAGAGTCTGGAATGTTGATTTTAGGGGCGTAGTGTTTAAGGTGGATGTTGGTCAGTTGGTGGATAGGGGCAAAAGCTCATTATACAATATAGCGCGGTCCATCGCATGATCTACAAACTCCATTTCGTCTTTGTTGTTCATTGTATGCGCAAAACTGTAGAAGGTTGTAAATAACACGTAGAGGAAAGAGTGTGATCGAGAGTTCTAAGCGGTAGGTGGGAAAACGCGGTGTGTTTTTTTGGGTTGGAGTGGTGCGCTCAAATGTTGCGCACCAGCTCTTGCAACATAATTTGAAACGTATGCCTCTAGAAAATACAGCGTACGGCAGCAATAAACATCGGCGGCTCTTCTCCCACAGAGCAACCAGCCTGGTTTAAACGACAGCCGGGTTTGTACTCAGACAGTGTCATATATCTCCCAGTGCATTTTGCTGTACGAGTGGGCTACGTTAGAGTGCTGTGCACGTGGTTTTCCGCGGGCTACTGCATTAAGACATTTACACTAAGAACTGGTGTAGCCGAGTTTTCATAACGAGAGAAAGCCGAGAATTTGCTCGCGCGATCTTCGTACACAGTCTCTAAGGGTGCAAGAGGATCGAAAGAGCTCTCGAACTCCGGTACTTGTCATTTTCTATGATTTTAAATGAGAGAAGTCTCTGCTACCGTTTGATTTTGTCAAAAGTCTGCTACGATTTGATTTTTTGAAAGGAGCTCAGATTGTTTGTTAAGTATATCGTAGACGGTCTCAAATTGTTCTTGGATAGAGTGCCGATGCATGCCAAAATTTGATTATAATTTAATTATATTTTGTGAGGGAGATTTCTTTTCAAAAGGGGGTAGAAAACATGTTTTATGAATTAGTAAAAAGTGAAGCTTTCAGCTGAGAAAGCTATCGCTTAAGAGATCTTATCTTTGGGTACAAAAGCCTTTCGGCTAAAATGGTAGACTCTCCGGGGCTCCAGATTCAAGATGGAAGATAGCTCAGTTACGGGGTATACTTTGCTGAGTTTGGGAATTATCGCACAATTC